>DWAN01001892.1:0-16433 GCA_018230445.1 Heliconius hewitsoni
ATATTTTATTGAACACATGTTTCGTGGTTTTTTTAGAATTTACCCCTAAAGGTGCAAATAAGCGGGCGAAGCCGTGCGCGCCCACTAGTTATTTATAAAAAAAAATATTATACTTACCTGAAATCACATTTCAGAGACCATGTGCTTATATGCACATCGCCATAGATGACCAATACACTGGTAGCCTAATTTTCATGGTAATTAATTATGTTACAATACAATTGAGTTTACTTTTGAAATCATTTGTAACCTTATGATTATTTCAATTCTAACAGCTCTATTCGGATATAGTTCCATACACTTGCGAAAACTTTCTTCGCCTTTGCCAAAACAAGAAAGGCGGATATTCCGGAACTCCCGTACACCGTATAGTAAAAGATAGTTGGATACAATGCGGAGGATTCGGTCTGAAAAGTTCAGAATTAAATTGTGAAAATTTTATAATTCCTCATGACAGACGCGGATTACTTTGCATGGCTAACGACGGAAGGTAAGAACTATACAGATTTTTTTAAAATAGGCGGACCCATTAGATTTTTTTTTAGCTAAATTTGAAACGTGTTTATCACCTCGGACTAAGGTGTATCCTTTCCTTAATTAACCAGAATTAATACCATGTATTTATTAATTTATTTTGTACTACATTCTGATATCATCAGACATAAAGATTGTTCTACGCAATTTTTCGTCCTGCTTCAACCTGCCCCTTGGATGGCTTATAAATATGTTGCATTCGGACAATTAATTGATGGAGAGTCTACGTTGAAGGCAATCGAATCTGTTCCCACGTTTTATGAATCACCGTTATCTAAAGTTATTATGGAGCAAACTGGTGTGTTAAATCTAGAATATCAAGATATAAGAATAAGTAAACATTTAAATGAATATTTACAAGGGCATATAGAGGATCTTGCCGCTCTTGGTGATCTGCTCTATGCAGTGAGTACAGTTAATCTATATAGTATACAGTTGTTCGGAATTAAACTTTCAACTTTATTTGTATTTTATAAAAAATAATATATATAATACATACGTAAACATAACAGGAATTACTGGAGACAGTATTTAATGAAATAGAATTAAGACAAATCGCTTTGCAAGAGATCCAAACGGGAGAGGCAGAGGAGGGTGATATTCAAGGGGAAGATGAAAGAAGAAATATTCGTCCAACCGAGAGGTGATTAAGAGAGATTATTTGTATAATATAAGCCTAGTGCTTGTTTTCATTCATAACTATATGGGTTGTATTGTAATAATTAATGTTAATATACATTATTTTGTATATTTAAATAATTCTAACGCAATATGGTCGTAATAATGATCATAATTTAAATTCATTTATATTTTTAGATTCATTCGAAAAAAAGAAGATTTACAACAATTACAAAAATCTCAAACTTACAATAGCACTCAAATTTATAATAGCACCGCTACATCTTTAGATATTCTCGAGGAAAATAAAGAATTTGATGTAGAAGTCTACGAATATGAACCTGAAGAGTCTTATCATCACGTATCTATAGGAACTCCTAGTTTAATCGTAAAACCTGAGAAGCCGTTTTATATAGCGTTTACTGACGTCCTTTATCCTGGTGAAACGGATTCCACATATGATTTGAAAAAGTAAGATACTTTGTCTCCCCTATGACAATTTATTTCTGTTTTAGATACCCACCTATAGCTATACTAACATTAGGGCGGCCATAAGCCCACGACTATTTATTAAAATTTATATTTCCATTTCTTCGCCCAGAACTCGAGGCAAAGCGCGGCGTTGAGTTCCGCGACACAACACATTATGTGTCCAGAATTCGGCCGAAAATGGGAAACGGAGTGTCTTAATACTAGGTTCCCTTTGCTTTGCTGCCCTGCTGTGAGCGGGATACAGCTTGAAGAGATTATTTTTTATTATTATTATTATTTGAATGATAGGTTCTTACGAGGTGATTATTGCCTGGAGGGAGATCTTCTTAAACATGTACCAAAAAAAAAGGCTGAAAGAAACTTCTCCTTTGAATCAGAGATTTATAAGCAAGATGATGAATCGGAAATGGAATCAGGTAAAAACTTAATGTAAATATGAGGTACCGTCAACGTGTGATTAGCATGAGGCTAGTAAGTTTTATTAATTCTTATTGTGCTCGAAAGTACCTCGATATTATTGGATATACCTACGTTTTCACGTTTATTTATCTCTTATAAATATTTCAGTAGAATCTTTGTCTTCTGAAGATGAAGAAGAGATCAGAAGATATTTAAAGTAAGACTATTTCTAACTTACATCATTTTGAATCTATGTAAACCTAGATATAATTTTATTGTAAAATAGAAATTGCAGATTTTAATGTTAATTAATCTTTTATTTTTAGTATTTTTATATAATTGATTATAAGTATGCATGTTTGTTACAATTTCATAAAACAATGACAGATTTTGAGCACGCAAGTTTCGGTAACATTTGGTATGTAGTGAGCTTAATTCCCGTACCAGCCTACCTACGCGGTACACCTAAGAACTGTGAGGCAGAATAATGTGATCTATTATTTGTTATAAAATTATTATGAAATGTATGTATATAACTTGATTGATTGATTTCTTAATTAATGGCGTTTCGAGCGTGCCAGTTGAGCACAATTCATTTCGCCAATGTCACGTTGTATGGAAATCACACAAAGGAGTATATAACTTGTGAATTGTTCTTAACGGTTTTTATATATTGTGCTTTTGTTTAGATTGAATGTAGATCGGGTAAGCTTTGCCGGCGGTGTCATAAGAAACATCGCCCGTGGTGTCGGTAAACATAACATTTTCGAAAATACAAGAAAGTAAGTCCAATACGTCTTATTGGTTAATACCTTACTTATATAAGTATTTTTTTAAAATTTTGTGTTAAATTTATGTTATTCACATCTCTACTTTCTAGTATCAATATTAAATATATTTCTACTACTACTACTGCTAGCTTACCGCTTTATCCCTAGCGGAGTAGTCAGAGTGAACGGAGCGCCAAACGCTACGGTCTCTACATACCTCTTTCGCCTCGTCCACTGTCATCAACCTCTTCATACATGCCCTCCATGGGGTCCTCATGCTTTTTACGTTATTAAATATATAACAGCAACATTTAAGCTGTATAGTACGTAATCTTATCACGTTTTATTGCGTGTTCAGAATTTGGTCCATATTGAAGTGTTCGATAGGAATCGTTACATATTTTCATTTGCCCGTCCGGCCCTAGTGCTCCAACGAATGAAGACTAGCTCGAATTTAGGTGAAAACCGCGGTGAGCGGAGTGTTTAGACACCACATTATCACTACCTAACACATTTGAAATGTGAGGAAAGGCGTGAAAGCAAACAAATAAAAAAAAAGCTCATGTTATATAAAGTTATTATAAAAAATCGATTGTTTCTGTCGAGAGAATAATTTTTTAGTCATATTATGTGACATTACAGATCCGATCTTATTACCGATGACGAGCTGAGAAGATTCAGGTAGAGTTACAGGAAATTATAAAATCCAGTTGTATTTTTCTGTTTCGTTATTTAGAAAAATATTATTTTTATAGAGTTGCGTCAACGGACCGTCGTTCAAGAGAGGCTCATGATAAGTAAGAATAATTTTAACTAAATAGAAACAAATACATTACTTTTTTTTCATATTTTTTTTCTTCTTATCATTTCGATTAGGAAAGTTTCTATAAGCATATCTTCGACTAAGAGACAACCAAGTAAAATTAGAAGACGTCAGACAGGCTTTGTCAGGACCGAAGATATAGCAAAAATATACTTAATACGTGATTCTATTTCGGCGGATCTTGACTCGAAAGATGATGATGATGAATCATTAACAGAATCACGGTAAAATTGTTTTTTTTTTTTTTAACTTGTGTGTAAATGTGTATGTTGATGGTAGAGTGGTCCTGTAAATAGGTACCATTAAAACTCTAAATAAATATTGCATTTCTAAGACAAATAATAAGTTCTTTGATGGTTAAATAGTTTCATTTAAAATTTCTAAGACAAATGTTGGTGGAAAGTGGAGAACGGAACTTTATATAGAACAGAGTCTTTGCCAGGTTCCTTCTGCATACCCTCTTATGTGCGGGACACAGCGTGAAGCTAAAACAAAAGAAATGAACTTATAGTGGTTAAACGTATTTCTGACTCTTAATTTCTCAGATTTATTATTAATATAAATATTATCAAATTGTCTCGTAAATTGTCAGCAAAGTCCGTATAGCAGAATCGGCAATAGCCACACAAACTGGAAGCAGAACGCCACGTAAGCCGACCGGGTTCCCCCGCGGTGATCTCACCGGGTCCGACGCGGAAGTACACAGAAAGTCAGCGCTATCCCGCTTGTATAACGACCTCACTACGGATTCCGATGAGGGACCTACACTTAAACATTACAGGTATTTTGTATATTGAAATAAAATTGTTGGATAAAATGGTTATAAGAGACTGACTGAGATTCTATATATATACTTCTTTTTCTATCTTTTTAAATGTTTGCGATAATTTGATATTGTCATTTCTTTGCTCTGGTGTGCAAATCGCGGTGTTGAGCTCCGCCGCCCACCACGCCATGCCTCCAGAATTTTGCAGAAAAGGGAGAGCGGAGTGTTTTAACACTAGTCTCCTTCTCCCTACAGTCTTACATGCAGAATACAGCATGAAATTAAAAAAAAAGTGGTACAACCATGAATGATATCACACTTGCAGTATGCAATAATGCATACAATTCAAAAATACTTCGTAAAATTTGCTGAATTAATTGGTTTTGTTAAAAATAATCGATTTGTAGACCTTCAGTGCCGACACCTAAGCCGAAAACGTTCATGTTAACCCAATCACCGATGGTTGGCAGAGAGGCGGAGAACATAAAAAATCATTTTCCACGCAAATCTATAACAATGGAAAACAGCTCTTTCGAGCAGGCACTTAGTTTGCAGCATGGCAGAAAAACTGCAAGAAAAATTTCCTCTGACTACGTGAAGACAATTGACGTAATGGAACATCGTAATCAGAATTCCATACGCAGTGTGGAGTACGCGAAAACACGACCCTCGTTGAGCGTGTCCGAATATCAACAGAGGAACTTAAAACAAAAGGAGAGTAATGAAAAAAAATTATTGCATTGAATGAAGGTGATTTACTACTCGTTGAATAACAAACATTCACACAATTACCATATAGTTCGTGGACACGATGGGTATATCCGCATATTTTATCCCCATATAGCTTTAGGTTAGGCCTGTCGTGGTGCATACGACTGTAATCGTGGCGGTTTGCGAGTTCGATCCCCACTCAAGGAAATGAAATATTTAATGTTGTAACTTCTTCGCTCTGGTAGCGATGCAAAGCGCAGAGTTGAGTTACGCGATGCAACACACAATGCATCTAGAACTTGGCGAAGAGAATAAAAGAAAAGCGGGTAATGGAAGTGTCTGGGTACGGTAACTATATAATCTGTAGTTTGTGATAATGCAACCGTCGAACTTGAAAGTAATCATTATTACGAGAAAAACTATCTGTGAGTCCTACCCACACTCAAATTTCGCCGATTTAACGTGGCTAAGCCCATAAACTTTTGTTGAGGGCTGAGTCCCCGTCCCCATATTAGATAGATTTTCATATATCTAACAAAACCGTACTAAAAAAAATCTATGATTAACAAGCTTTCCGTATAAATTTCATAAGGGATTACTTTAGTTAATATACCGCCATCCTAGAGTTATGTTAGCATCCAATGTATTGTTGTTTTTATTTTTAATAGAAAGTTAAGAAGTTTATGGACATGCCAGCGTCTTCAATGATTAAGAGAAATGGTTAAATATCAAAATTATTATATGTAAAGTATTTACGTACTGATATATGTGTGTTTGTTTTACGTACATATTTAAAATTTATATTTTAATTTCAGGAGGCTGAATATTTAAAAACTTTATAAAATATT
Source organism: Heliconius hewitsoni (assembly GCA_018230445.1). Taxonomy (NCBI): domain Eukaryota; kingdom Metazoa; phylum Arthropoda; class Insecta; order Lepidoptera; family Nymphalidae; genus Heliconius; species Heliconius hewitsoni. Next base: position 5,962 of record DWAN01001892.1, read on the forward strand.
ATAATTAAATTTTGCTTCGTTTATGCAAATAAATTTAATTTGAATCTTGACTAATTATATTTTCATTGTCGAGGCCAGCCGTGGCGCAGGGGCACATAGTGCGACTGTAAAATCGACTGGTTGTACGTTGGATCCTCACTAGAGGAAATGAAATATTTATTTACATTTATATTATCACTTCTTTACTCTGGTGTCGAGGCAAAGTGCGGCGTTTAGTTCCGCCACTCAACACGCAATGCCCCCAGAACTCGGCGGAAAGTGGGGAACGCACTGTCTTAACATTAGGTTCCCTCTGCCTACACTAGTGTGTGAGTGTGTGGATGCAGTGTGTGTATGCAGCGTGAAGCTGATTTTCTTTGTAATTTATTAAATAAATAAAAGCATTTAACATCTGAAAGTTCAAAAATAAAGTAACACTATTGTAACTATGCTTATATTTCATATAGTTTCGTATATTTACTACAAAAAACTTAAAATAAAAAAATAAGAAAAACAAATGAATTTTATATAATTATAATTGAACATATAAATTTCCCTTCACAATATATTTAATACTACAAGGTACAACATGGTAACATCATCACTGCATGCATTTTGTGTATGGAATCATAATGCGACCTAGTTCTATAACTGACAAGATAGAAATCACATTAAACTATATAACTATTTCGATATAATGAAATAAAATATATAATAAATATTTAAAACGATTTATTTGTTTTATTTTTATTCATCTTTCCACGCAATATGATAGTCACAACTGTATTATGTAGGTTTTGAACTCCAAATGCATACTTACCTTTTTTGAGACATTAAAAAAATTAATAACTATAAAGCCGATATAACTGGCCAGTAAATATATAAATAGTTACATACATAGCAAAAAGCAAATATCTAAAAAATAAAATAGTAATTATTAGTATGATAAAATCGCATAAATTGAATCATTTTTAAATATTTATCAATTATTAATTAAGAAGAACGTTTCAACTATAATTGAAAATTTTCCGTTTTTTTTACGTGAATGAATTGACTGTAAAACTATGAATTTAGAGTTCAAAACCTATATCAATCTCTTCATCAGTTTGGTGTATCAACGTAATATTGTAATATCACGATGCCCTGCATATAATGCTTCCTTAAAAAGTTTTAATATATATAATATATATATTTATAAATACCTGATTACGCCATTTCCATTCAGTCATATCTTAATGGCACTTTTACAAAAATTTAAATGAAATAGCAGGAATCTCCTTATAAGTACTAAATTCGTCGTGATTTACAATTTATATAACTAGAAATGATAAGCTAATTACAACTTTGGTCTTTAATTTTTTATACAAACAAATGAAGGCTACATTTTCATTTATTAATAATAATCATTTTGTTTAGGAGAATCCTGTGTTGGCAAAGCATTTAATATTTTTACATAATGACGGTTTCTATATTTGTATTTTTACTTTATGGACATCTTGAGAATAGATTGTGAAAAAAATAAGACTAATTAGATTAGATTACTCTTGTTGTCGATTGTATTCAGATATTAAACTTTATAATTACAGATTATTAAGAAAATCGATGAATTTCGCTGTATTATTAGTTAATATGACGAATTACAATACATAAAACAAATACTATACATCTACATAATAGAAGTAAAATTATAAACTGTTTTTAATCTTATTAATTCCAAAATCTTTAAGCAACACTAAGTTATGTTTATTGTCTAATTATTATAAATAATATCCTTTTTTTATCTGAAATTACATTAGAACCGAATTAGGAGAAAGAAACGAAGAAAACGTGTGCAATACATTTTAAAGTTTTCAAGCCAAACCTATGCGATAAACAGTTTTTTTTTCATATATTTTTTTTTCTTGTATAGCACCCCAAATTTATTAATCTACGTGGCCATCACCCTCGAGTTCACTATAAGTAATGATATATACATATTCGTCGATTTGTTCGTTTCCACACGGTCATAGCGCCTAATGTGATGTGAAAAAAATGTTAATTTAAATTACAATTAGGAGCCATCCATAACATACGTCCACTCGTTAATGGAGTGAGAACCTTTCGAGACCTTATATACAAAATATAAATAATATAGAATGCATTCGGGTAACTCCAAAAATGGAATGAATTTTAAGGTATCTAGTAGGTATATGATGACAAAGCAAAATATACAGCTGCGTTCAGTATGTAAAGGGTGCGTACGTACTAACTCCGAAAATCATTATTCAACAATTATTATTTCTTGGTGCAAAATTATAATCACTTAAGACACAAACATAAGAGGGGGGAAAGGTAAAAAAATCACGCAATACGTGACGTGACGTAGTTTATGGATAACGACTAATATGCGAGTTAAATCATTTTTCTTTTGAGTTTCAAATACAAATAAACTATAAGAATATTCTGATCTAATGGCCATGCCCGTGACCGTGTCCGTGACCGAACGTGCTCATTCCGTTGGTTTGCGGCGGTGGCCTGTTATTATTGCCTTCAACGTTGGTCTCGTTTCCATTTCCGTTGCTATTTCTAGATTCTAGTTGTTGATTCCACATTCCAGCGTAGAAGCCGGCTTGGGCTAAAAGTTCTTCGTGACTGAAAATTAGGAAACACTTTTTTCTTATCGAGCCTTCATAGCGTGTATCCGATTTGCACCGGAGGGAATAAGTTATTTATATTTCTATTAAATATCGCCACTCAATAGGCAACGTGTCCAAAATTGGGTAGTACTAAATTTAAATAAAAAAGTGTAACCCTACCTAAAGGCAATAACATTTTAAACCTATAATAATATAATTATGTAAAGTAAAAAAAAATAAAAAGGCACTTATAATTATCTCGTTATTTTTACTCATATAGAGATATCGTTTTCTATATTTGATAAACTTACTTTCCCCTCTCAATGATCTCTCCGTCCTTGAGGACAAGAATTTCATCTGCATGTATTATTGTAGAGAGTCGATGCGCGATGATCAACGTTGTTCTGTTTGCACATACACGTGATAACGCCGACTGAAATAATTAAAGGAAAATATATAAATATATATTTTTCAAACTGGATTTCACGCTATAAATAGAAAAGGGCCTAAGGCGACGGCAAAGGTTGTGGCTTCGATCCCACTCGAGGGAATAAAATATTTATTTAATCAGCTTTACGATTGATCCCGCACACAGCAGGGTAGGCATAGGAAACTTAGTGTTAATACACTACGTTCCACACTTTCCTATGAATTCTGGAGGCGTTGCGTGTTGAGTGGCAGAACTCAATGCCGCGCTGTGCCTTTACACCAGAGCGAAGAAATATAAATATAAATAAAAATTTCATTTCCTCGAGTATGGATCGATCCCATTTCATAAGCATATTTGTGCCTCTGCGCCACGAATGACCTCAAATATTTATTTTAATTTATCTGGTGTCGAGGCAAAGCGCAGCGTTGAGTTGCGAAACTCAACATACAACGCCTCCACAATTCGACGGAAAGTGGCAAACGGAGTATTTTAATACTAGGCTCTCTCTGCCTAACCTGCCTTGTGCGGAATACAGCGTGAAGCTGAAATATTATAATATTTTTATAAAACGTATAAAAAAATTAACGTAGCGGAACTCAAACCAGTTCTCTTGGAGACTGTTCATACGCTCTGACCTCTAACCATACGTTCTTAAATTCTTATTAAATTTCGCCGATACATCGATATCAAGTTACGTCGATTTGTTATAAAGAGCTATTGACAGTGAAAAAGTTGATAATTCGATATGAATTATGCATGTCCAACATTTTTAACATAATAAGCGTAAGGATTGACTATAGGATGAATTAATCAATAATCGATACGTCTGTATTAATTCATAAAACGATCTTTTTTTTAAATAACTATTATTGAAAAGTACTATAAGCTGATATACTATAGGTGTAATTATAATTGATATATGATTTTCTATACGCGTCCAAAATTTTAAACATAATCTTACCTGTATATTCCTCTCAGTGTTCGTATCTAATGCTGAAGTAGCTTCATCTAGTAGTACTATAGCAGGATCTTTGAGCAGTGTCCGTGCTATTGCTATTCTTTGCTTTTCACCTCCACTTAAACGCAGACCTCTTTCACCAACCTGTAATTATAAAGTGAAACCAAAATGAAAGTTTGTATTCTTTATTTTAAAAAATGTATGAAAGAGTCACTAATGTTTTATTTATTTTTTAATTGTTATTTCACATTTATACTAAATTTTTCTAAATAAGTGGCGTTGAGTTCTGCCACTTAACACGCAATGCCTCCGGAATTCGGCAGAAAGTGGGGAACGGAGTGTCTTTCATTACGTTCCCTCTGCCTACCCTGCAGTGTGCGGGAGACAGCGTGATTTATTTATTTCTAAATAAGTATTTGTTACAAATATTAAAAATTTAAATACAATGGCAACAGGATACCGTACCCCATGGCAATCGCCCAAGCACCCCTTGCATCTTTATGACCATAGAAATAAGATAACTTAAACCTTAATAAGTTTTATGGTATAATTTCTTCTTTCCTACCTTGGTATAAAATAATGTCAAAATATAACCATCGTGGCGCAGTGGGACAGTGCCTGTTCCACCACTAAAAATGTAATATCTTGGAAATTCAACGGAAAATAGAGAACGGAGGATATAACGCTAGGTTCCGTCTGCCTACTCTGCTTTATGGAAAAAAGCTTAAAGCTGAAACAAAAACAATATATAATAATTTACCTGAGTGTCATAAGCGTCGGGGAACGTGAGTATTCTGTCGTGTATATCCGCCATTTTGGCCGCTGAGATTACGTCCGCTGAGGTTGCTGTCAATCTCCCATATTGTATGTTATACCTGTTAATAAAAACAAATGTTATTGTGTATACTTTCTTGTAATTAAAATTAATCAACATAAAAAATATCAAGTCTACAACAGTACAGTCAATCTGGGTGCCTTTCTTTACTTTTTGGATTCATGAAATAGAATTTGAATTTGGAGGTGCAAATAGACAATTTATACTCAATTGAATGATTGTTTTATTTTGATTGAATGATTGTTTTATTACATCAGTTAAATCCATTATTTAATAAAAACATGAACGAACGTTACCTTCTTATTAATTTAATAAGACAAATAATTATAACCACCTTTTTATAAATGGTTCTCTGTGTGTTAAAGTTTGATGATGCTAACTTTGACAGACTAAAAAGTTCAGATTTTCTTTTAAACATTATCATTTTAAACGGTTTATGTGAATGTCTAAATGAAAAATATTATGAGAGCACTAATAAAACAAAAACACACTTACAATGTGCTATAAACTTTAATACAGTGTAAAATGTCACTCATATCTGTCAAAGTTACCAAGATTGAATGTAATGTTGACTTTTATATTTGTGTTCATTTTTTATGAATAAAAAAAATCATTCTTTCTTGTCCCTTTATCTAAGAGTCAATAGTACTGTCATATATCCCTTTATCTAAGAGTCAATAGTACCCAGAACTTTTATAAAGCCTGAAAACTTATGTGCGTAAACACCCAACACTGGTAAGTACTGTCAGGGAATATGGTGTTTTATTGGTGGCTACTTCGGTAGTTATTAGGTAATTTTTAATATTTTATTGGGAATAATATTAGAAATGACGTCCCTTGACAGGCACTAAGCATGATTTTAATAAGCAGATAACTGCTGCATACCCTGGTATGTTCAAAATACAGCGTGAAGCAAAAAAAATGTAAAAGTCTCTGTAGATGTATGTATGTTTGTTCTACTAATCAAAAAGCTACTGGACTACGGATTACGGACGAAGATTTATAGTCATATACATCAGAATAACACAATACAATTTATGTAAAAATTTAGTATAATTTGACTATAAATATAACAACAATATTTTTGTCAATAGTGAATATTTACCTGGCAGTATTATTAAAGAGCACGGTGTCCTGCGGCACCACGCCGATGGCGGCGCGCAGCGAGGCCTGCGTGACGCTGCGCACGTCCTGGCCGTCCACCAGCACGGCGCCCTCGTTCACGTCGTAGAAGCGGAACAGCAGGCGCATCACCGTGGACTTGCCCGCTCCGCTAGGGCCAACCTGGGTCATATGTTACATTTTATGTTTTTTTTTTTCTTTTTTTTTAGCTTCATGCAACATTGCGCATATACCATGGTAGACAGAGAGAACCTAGTGTTAAGGCACCTAGTAGTGTTGAAAGCTTTCTCGTTGGGTTGGGTTGGAAATCAACGCCGCACCTTATCTTTATACCAGAGCGAAGAAATAATAATTCATATTACCTTTGAATATTTTTTTTTTGAATCTACAGCTGTCACGATTACAGTCACACACTGCGCCGCATCGCCAAGGTGGGTGATATATTATATTTAATTTAATACAAAATATAGATACTAGGTGCACCGGTATGAGGTGAACGTCAAGGAATAATTGTTGTGAACAAGGAACATTTGTTACAACGAACCTTGTTTTCTTTTATTTGGTTGACATGATATCCGTCAAACACATTTAAGAAATACTTATTTAGAAATACGTATTTAAGAAATATCAAGTCATTGTACACATATTTTCAATATTGATAAAAATGTCGTATTTTATGCCGAAAAATAAATATTTGCGGAAAGCATTAATTCTTTGTTTTCATTTGACTAAAACTGCGGAGTCGCATCGAACAGTAGTTGTAGTAACAAACAATTTCTTTTCGTTTAAAAGCTATGGCAAAGATCCACGGGTATGAGAAATGGGTGCCTAATGAATTAAATGACAGGCAGATGGAAAAGCGGAAATCCACATATGAAACGTTGCTTCTACGACACGATAGATCGTGAGTATTGTATCGAACGCCTATTATCCCTAGACTTGGCTCCTGCCGACTACCTTTTGTTTTCGATGTGCCACGCATTGGCTGAACAGTATTTGATTACTGCAACGAACTTGAAAAGTGGGTCTCCGAATGGTTTGCGTCAAGAGATGACCGGTTTTATTTATTTAGTATGTACGAATTGCCTGAAAAAAATGTATAGAAAGCAATGGTTACTATTTCGAAGGCTAGAATTATTTTTACTTTCGATTATTTTATCCCCGAGTGAATAATACCAATCCAACTTCAGGGCAGCCACGATTCGTCAACCTACAACACTATAGTGTTGTAATAATATAGTGTTGTATTAATCTAGTCTCGACATGACTATGTAACAACAACAGTACGGCGGTGCATACCAGAGCCACAGTGGATCCCGGCGCGACCTTGAAGCTGACGTTGTTGAGTACGAGGCGCTCGGGGCCGTAGCCGAAGGACACGTGCTTGAGCTCGAGCCCGCCGCGCCGCACCAGCAGCTCGGGCGCGCCGGGCGCGTCGTGCACGTCCGACTCCACGCGCATCAGGTCGAACATGTTCTCCATATCCAGGAAGTTCTTTTGGATTGCCCTGGATTATAAGGATTTTCAACATTTTTAGAATGTCTCATGAGGGATAATTTTTTTCTTAGGAAACGTAAAAAAATCCAGAACCGAAACGTAGCGCAATGACACAAAGTGTCACTGTAAACGCGATAGTTTGTGGGTTCAATTCGCACTCGAGAAAATTAAATATTTATTATTTTCGTTTTGCTTCGCCCTGGTGTCGAGGCAAACCGCAGTGTTGAATTTCGCCACTCAACACACAAAGCCTTCCTGACTTCGGTGGACGGAATGTATTACATTGACATTAAGTTCGCTCTGTTCACAGTTCATTTTACAACACTCTCATAGCTTATCTCTTAAATCAGCTTCACGCTGTATCCCGCACAATGCAGGGTAGGCAGAGGGAACGTGGTGAAAGACACTCCGTTCCCCACTCTTATCTCTTACATACTATATAAGTGACGTGAATATGTTTGACGATCTCTTATATTTTACTCTATTACGTTTTAGTCACCTGTAATATGTGCCAAACCAATTCAAAGGCACATAAAGCTGAACTATGTATGATGCAAACAGAGCATAGTCTCCTACAGTAAGTTCATATGTTCTAACCACCATTGAAATTGCCAAAAGTGAACCAGCAAGGAGACCTGCAAAACATAGTTAATTATTATACATAAAATCCTTTTTCCCACACCACAAAGTGATCAATTTAGATGAAATATTGTGCTTATATTTTAACTAGCTCCAACCCGCAACTTCAACCGCGTTGTAATAAGAAAATATTTAAATATTCGAGTACATTTTAAGCTACCCCAAGGGAATTCCGATCGCAGGGAGTTACATCGGAACCTTTAACCTCATTTATTCTCGATAAATCGATTATACAACACTAAAAATGCAGATAAATAAGTTATGAACTTCAAACCATTAAGAAAAATGCTCGAGCTTAACGCTGTATCTCGCATATAGCAAGACAAGCTGAAAGATCTTAATATCAAAACATTCTATTTGAGAAATTGCGTGTAAAGTAGAAAAAGAAACAACGCTGCACCTGATACTACCTCAGCAGGTAATTAAAAATAAATGATTGGGCATCAAACCCAGAACCATCGCTATAAAACTATTCTCCAACTTATAAATTGACACATGCCCCTATAAATCACAAATATTAATATAAACTACCTATTTAAGATAAACAATGACAAATTATTATTTATGATGTGAAACAATCAGCGCACGTATTATTAATTAAGATTATTTATGACAAACTAATTACTCACCGGTACAAATGATAATGTTTTGCATAGTGTTCAGCATGTTTAAAGTTATTAACGATTTAAATTCTTCTTTCTGAAACATGTATAAATATTATGTTAGGTTAAATCACAAATTTTAAATGTAATTTTTAACAAGAAGAAGAAGAAGAATGGGAATCGAACCCACAAACGTCCCGATTATAGTCACACGCTAGTGCCACTGCGCACGGCATAAAGTAATTAGCTATTTACCTGAAACTTGGTAATAGCATCTCTATAAGAGACAACTTCGTAGGACTCCGCACCATAATATTTAACTGTTTCATAGTTGAGCAGCGAGTCCACGGAGCGCGCCTTCTGATCGTTGTCCGCCAAATTCATTCTACGTTGGAACTTTGTGCGCCATTCCGTTACTGCTATTGTTGCAACTAAAAAGTATATATAATATTAACATTATGTATCATTTGTAGAAAGTTATTATAAAAAAATTAAAAAAAATATGTTAACATATAAAAAAATTCATAATATTTCGTTAAAAAGTAGATTAATTATCTAAATATAACACATGACTAATAAAACATGTGGTATATTTAATGATAAGTATTTCATTATAAGTAACATGATAATGTGTTATTAATAATGTTGCTAAAGGACAATGTCTCATCGAAATCTACTACAACAATAGTGATAAATTTAAATTAAATTATATCAGCTTCACGTTGTATCCCGCACACAGCAGGGTAGGCAGTGGGAACCTAGTGTTAAGACACTCCGTCCCCCACTTTCCGCCGAATTCTGGAGGCATTGCGTGTTGAGTGGCAGAACTATATATAATTATAAAATAACTATATATAGTATTTTAAGTAAAAATATACCTAGGAATTTATGGTAAATAATATTATTGAACGATGTGTGTAGAGCTTATTAGTTAATAATAATTAATGATTTATATTTATCGATTTCATAGATAATTAAATTATTTTTATAATTATATTTTTAAATTTTATTTAATTGCATATTGCAGCGTAGTAGTACAAAAAAAAATTGTTCTACTACGCTACGACGCCCTCATCATAAAATGCATACCTACCACATAAACATATATGTATTAAGAGCCTAATTAAAGTAAGCTAACCAATTTCTTTTTTCATATAAGTATCAGAACCTAATCTATATACTTACTTATATAAAGCACCATTGTTGTAAAAACAATGACTCCAAACCACACGTTAAACGCAGTTACAAAATAGGCCACCGCCACAATAATGTCTACAATGGTCGGTGTTATTGAAAAAAGTATATATGATAGAAGATTGTCTATAGAATCTGTGCCTCTGTCCATGACTCGCAATACTTCCCCAGTCTTACGGGATAAATGCCATTTCAAAGGCAAATCATGTAAGTGTCTGAATAGCTCTAGCTGAAATAACATTTTTGGAGAATATTTTAAAATGCTTATAAATACAAGAGCGATTAAAAAATTATAAATACATAAACGTTAAAAGATTAATTTTAATATTTTTTTATATAGCTTAATAATCATAAGGCGTTTACTGAAAAAGATTTTTAAAATTTTAAGCACTAGTGTTTTTTAATCTCTTGATGAAATACAAAAAAATTGCGATAAAAAAATTAAGATGCTTTATAACAATTATAAAGTTTCAAACCAAAAAAATAAAACAGGAAAATAAAAAAAAATATATTTTAAAATAACTAGTTTTTTTCTTAAATCTAATAAATAATTTGTTTATAGCATTTTTAGACAAAGGTGGTCGGTACAATTATTTATTGG
>DWAN01001893.1:0-16431 GCA_018230445.1 Heliconius hewitsoni
AAATATTTCATCTCCTCGAGTGGGGATCGAACCCACAACTAGTCGGTTTTACAGTTACACTTCGTGCCGCTGCGCCACGACCAGCCTCTATGTTTATCTATGTGTATCTTTTGTATGAAACAAAATTGATATAAAAGTTAAAATTTAATATGGAATCCCTTACTTTGTATGAGTTATTCGTTGGCTCTCATCAGCAGAACTATTTTCTAAGCCGGTAAAAACTTTTCGTAGGACTGGACATACTGATTTTTTTCGCTAAATAAAAAAAAATATTTTTAATAAACTTATCAAAGAAATAATAAAAATTATTTATTTTCGATTTTTTTATTTTTTAACATTCCATATTTGTATAGTATATAGCCCATACGCACTTTAGTGACCACAATAGTGATAATGGTGTTGATATAATACTAAATCAATACTACTTTAATAGCACGTTATTAAGATGCTGCTCGACGACACGACGGTTGTGAGTTCGATTTCCACTCAGGAGAATGAAATACTCAATATTTTTATTTCCTTGCTGAACTTGGTAACTCAACACGTAGTGCCTAAAGTATTTGACGGAAAGTTGGCAATGGATATGTCATAATGGGAAACGGAGTGTTTTAACACTAGGTTTCTACTGTCTATCTTGCTATGTGGTGGTCAGCGCCAAGCTAAAATAAAGTAATATTTTATTAATGGATGTAGGTAATTATTACAAATTTTACTAACTTACAGTCTTACCTTTTGAGAAGAGGTTGAAGGTAAAAATTAGTAGAGTAAAAATTAATAGAGTATCAGTTTCACGCTGTCTCACGCATACTCGTATAGGTAGGTAGAAAAACCTAGTATTAAGACACTCCGTTTCCTACTTTTCGCCAATGTTTTGAGGCACTACGTGTTGAGTGGCGTAACTAGAGGTCGGGCCTTGGTACCAGAGTAAAGAGAAGAAATGCAAGTATAAATAAATAATAATTCATTCTCCCGAGTGGGGATCAAACCCACAACCGTCGCTTTACATATACAGTAAAAGTAACAGAAATTTTAGTTATAGAAAAATCTTTCTCAATTCTCATTAGGAAGCTGTATCACGATTGACATTAGAGCTTAAAAGCTGTTCCTATCCGAAATAAGAAATTAATTAGTGAAACAATGACAGAGACGAAACTTAGATAAATAAAGTAGATGATACTTAATAATTTCTTTTCTCATTTCTTCGAGACTATTAATCATAACTAACGAACAGATAGAATATTTACAATGCAAAGTACATTAATAAAATAAATAAATCAGCTTTGTAGTAAATTTGCTGTATCCCGCACACAGCAGAGTAGGTAGAGGGAACCTAGAGGGAACCCACACCGTTCTTCACTTTCCGCCGACTGGCCTCGTTTTTGTAATTTTTGATTGATTTTTATAATTTATAATACAATATTAGTAATATTAGTATGAAAGTCCAAAATATCGAACATGCTTATTACAGCGAGTGAAGCGACATGAGCTATTTTGCTATGGGTGACAAGTGCCAAAACGTTACTTAATTTAAGGAAATTAAGTACTACTACTAAGGAGTAACTTGTATAATTCTTACAATCTATTGAAAGCAGAGTTGAGACTCTTTGTTCTCACTTTTAGATTTCGAGAAATTGAATGTTGAAAGGTGGAAATCAACGTCCTGAGAGAGCTGAAGCCATTTTGTGACTGCAGCATTAAAGCTTTTATATAAAAGATTAATATTATAATATTATTTATAAAATTTATAGTAAATAGTTTCATATAAAAAAATATCAGTATTCATGCTTATCTCATATTAGCAGAACACTAATTTTTCTCGTGATCTTTAAGTGTTTACTCTATATATCAGATAATTGTACCATTTGACGTGTCTAATTAGAAAATTAGTTAAAAGTTACATAATTTCACTTTCTATTGCGTATTTAACGCCACGCCTTGTCCTAACGAAACTTTAACGTAGAGTGGAATTTAGTACATAAAAATGATTAATATTTATTATTTGATTGTCTTTATTAATTGATTTTAAATTTCCATTAAATTATTGCAGATATATAGTATTAGTAATAACAGTAGTAGAAGCCGTCGTGATTCATTGGTACAATGCCTGACTATAAACGCGACGGTTGTTGGTTCAATTCCTACTCTTTTGAATCACTTATTTTTATTTCTCCGTCCTGTTAATATAAAAAAAATGTAGCGTTGAATTTCACTATTCATTATGCAATGTCTGGAAAATTGGGCGGAAAGTTGCGAAAAAAGTAGAAGGATCACACACTAGAAGGATCTACTTCTACTACATCTACTAGTAATAATTAATCAATTAGGCTACGTAACCATTTGATATAAAATCTATAATTTTATTATTTATTTAATAATGATTTATTTTATTTTAATAAAATAGAATAAGAAAAACAGCTTGCGGCATTGCGTGTTGAGTGACAGATTTGATGATATTTATTTAATAGAATACAATATATTTAATTCTTAATTCAATAAAAGCATATCAAACTTTCATTATATAGAGTTAATAACAAACTCTATATAATGAAAGATTTTAAATAAAATATAACAAATCTCTTTTTCTGTATAAAAAGTTATACTTGAGCTTTCTATTGTGATCAAATTGTCAACATCGGCGTAATCGGTATAAGCGTATCTCAGACCTTTTGTCGTTGCATATGTCGTGTAGCATCTGCCAACGAAACAGTCCATTGAAACTGTTTTAGCTGCTTTACAGGATGATATCGAATTTGATTTCTTCGTAACACGTATTCGAGTTGATATAAGTAATTATTTAAACATATATTTTGTGTTTTCGAATACTGGAGATGCATTAAAAAGATTACGTAGTCGACTCTACGTCAATAAGTGTTAAAAAATCTGCTAAGTTATTAATCGACTTTCTATTGAAAGATGACACCGATTACCCTATATTTTGCCACCGTATGTTATTGTAATTTAGGAAGGTAGCAAGGTAAATGTCGAGATAACGAGGGTGTATTAACTGGGTGAAGGGGATCAGCTAGGAGTCTGTCAAGTGTTTCACTAACAGGCCACGGGGCACCTCGCGAGGGGCCAGCGATATAGGTGAGCAGCATGGGGAGCAGCTCTACCCTCTTTACACCTTACGCCACGAGCAAAACAATCGGAAACACCAACCTGTCGCAACACGCACCCTTGCCAAAACGGCGAAATAATTCCATTACTGGGCATCAACTGAGGAAACGATATGGAAATGAGCGTGGAAACCGAATATACGAAAACGCGGACGACCAAACAATTCGAAACCGAACGCGAATGCGAAACGCGATCGATCGAAAGCTTGTTGCGAGTTGTAAGTAAACAGATCGAAGCGCTGCCTCGAATCCCGCCAAATGCAGCGACAGCTGTGCGTAGCTCGTAGCGCGTAGCCGCCGCGCGCCGCCGCACGCCGCCGCGCCGCCGGTGGAGGCGCCACCGGCCCTATTATTATTATTTGTAAACAAGCTGCGGGCGCGCGGGCGGCGCGCGGGGGGCAGCGGGTGAGCGCGGGCGGCGGCGCGGCGGGGGGGCGGTCACGTGACCCGCCGCTATTGGCCGCCGCGCCGGCAGCTGCATGCCCGCACTAGTCCGCCGCCGACCGCCGACGAGACTGCACGCGCTTTCATTCCCGCGTCGCAACACGCACCGACGCGATCGCGATCTGCAGCCCTTTTTGTTTATTTTTCGCGCGCGTCCTTCGGACCGTTTTGTGTTTCGGAGCAGCGAGACGAAGAAAAAAAGGAGCGGATGGATCAAGCGACCGGAGAAGGTAGCGCGAGTTTGTAAAGTTTTGTGCGAGTTGAAAAGTTGTGGAAGTGTTTGTAAAGTAGTATAGTGGAAGCTTCTGGTTGTTTTTGTGATGTTGGTTGGGCAGGACGACGGCGGTGGAGCGTGACGCGGGCTCCGGTGCCGGCTCGCGCGCTTCCGCCAGAGCTTTCGTTGTGCTTTTGCGAATTGATCCCCGTTTTCCTGCCATGGCCATGCCATTGTCACAACACAAGGATGTGAAACGTAAACAATGTAAAAAATTATAATCAACAATTTCAATGTTACTTTCATATTAATGGATAAATATAATATACATATATTCGAGTAAAGCTTCAATGATTTTATAAAAGAGGAATGTTGTTTGAAGCGTTGTTGACAAGATGAGTATGCGCAGGAACACGGGGTGTAGAGTAAATTAGTGCGATGATACATCGGCATGTCATAGTTATTACGCATGATTCGCAATTTATCCTTTAATTTTATTAGAACACTCAAAATGTAATATTACAAAAAAAAAGATAGATGTTAAAAGAAATAGATAATTTTGTTTAGAAATCAAATTCGTAGGTACATTAAATTATACATTATTCAAGTATTTAAATATAATGTATATAATTATATGTAATGAATTATATATGTTGGAATTTTTATTTATTACTTATGTAATCTAATAAGACGCCCGAAAATAAAAATGATCTTACCTCTCATTAGAGATATAACTAAAACTACAACGCTTATTTTGATTTAGTTTCTTCTGTTCTGTAGAAAACTCAGCATACTAGCATACTTTTATTGTATTGTAAATGCAATATAACTGTAAAAAATATATTCTATTTTTATACTAGTACGTATTGTATACGTACAAATATATACATAAGGAATAAGTTTCAAATTATTTAAAGAATTATATTTAACGTAGCATGCTCTATATGTATAACAAATAAGAGAGCATAGCCCGCCTCATAAGAGGCAAAGAGAACGAGATAGCTAGTAATTTCTTTCTCTTCTAATAGTAGTAGTTGCTTATTCAAAGAAAAAAATCAGTAATATTGTTTATTCCACTTTGACATTAAGTTCCTATAAAGTTAATATAGCTATAATTCCACTTAACCTCAGCTTAAAACAATAACAAGACAATTTAAAAATAAAATCATTCCTGTCTTTCATCGTTACAAACAAGTACAATCAAATAAACGTGCCTCTAATATAGTACGCGCTCTACATACATTATTTACGATAAGAGTCTACACGACGAGCAGTTAACAGCGAAGACGACCCGGACGGTCCCACGGAATAATCGAATAAATAATACGCCTTCCTCCCGTGAATGCGATAATGGCGAGTCAAGTTCAGTGCGGCCAATGAAAACAAATAAACAAATTGGCCAATTTCGCCGCTGACTGCCGCTGCCGATGGTAAGCGGTTGTGCAACGAACTTCCTTTGAGTTATGCTTCCTTTTTCTAGATTTGTTTTTTTTTATTTTATTGTCTATGTGTGTCAGAGGCTGGTGGTTTATGGTTCTGCCCGTTAAAAATATAGATATAAGTTCTCTACCATTTCATCTTGCAAGGCTATAAACATTTTTTAATAGCTAAACGCTACTTAACTTTTGTATATATTTGTATATTTCACTGATAGCTAAGAATATTTATTTTTATAATATAAGCATAGCTTTGACTAACAATTTTGTCCGTTTGGGCTCTCCTAACGGTACGAATAAAATATCTTAATATCCATAAATAACTATACTTATATGTCATATAGTCTATTTCCAAATATTAAAATATGTTCTTTCGAACATAACTTCTACATACATTCTTTCGAACTTGGATATCTCACTTTGAATTAACGATCAGCCATGTGTAAAACGTTTAAAAGTGTATTAGCTGCTAGAAAATATCTACCATTCAAAACAAAAACAAAAATATTTTCCTACCTACGACATAGAGACTAAAATAGAATTCTAGTAGAGTTCTATGATTCATATTCTATCATTTACACATATTTAAACCTCTTAGTAACGCTTCTCTTCTCTCTCTCTTATAACGCTTATTTATCGATAATGTTTGATAAGAAAAATATCAAAACTTAAAAAAAATATTGTCTTATGAGTTTATCTTATGAGTTACATTATACTATATCGAAATTTTTCTTTCATTTTATATCTTCCTTCAGATTTCCCATAATAAATATTTCTATATATTCCCATAATAAGATCCGTTAAGTGTTTTTCGTGTTCTCTGGATCCTGCTTGTAAAAAATTGCGTTCACTCTTAAGACTGGGCTGACCTATAGATCCTTTGTTTTTGTGGATCTAATTATCATTTCCAGAACAACGATTTACAAACAGTTCAATTTTTACTCGAGGAAAAATAATTATATTCTCTCGCGTATAAATGGAACTTCCGACCATCGCTCTTTCGTCTACAGTCAGACAATGTTTAATTGCGCAACAACCGAGTTCAATTTTGAATTCATCTATAAGTTAAATTGGCTGTTTTTTATTAATTCACACACCTTAGCTGGTATAGTATTTCCTTTTTAGATATTTCAAAATTCTATATTTATATGTCAATGAAAAATGTCTAATAGGCTAAACAACTTTTGATAGAGGGGAGTTCATAATATCTTTAAGTTAAGCAGAACTACTATGGTTCTACATCAATAGCAAAAATATATCTTGCCCAAACTTAACAGTTATACATTAAAGAAAGTTCAGTAGTTCCTAAGATGTGCGTGCATAAGCAGACACCCGTCATGAAAATTAAACCCCGAATAAGCTAAACATTGCATGTTTGATACTTTTGATTTGATGATTATAATGTTTTAACTCCTACATTTTCATTCATGTTACGGTTAAATGTATCATCTCACTGGGAAAAATAGGAGAAAAACAGTAAATTTTGAAGAAAAAAATCACTGATTGTTTTTATTATCTAAATTAATGACTGGCGTACGGACTAAATTAATATCAATAATCTACAATAGTAGCTACTCCATATATTATTGAACTGTCTAAAACTCGTATCTTCCTCTTGACTTATATTTTGATCCAATAGCATTGTAGTTTAAAGCTCGCTTTTCAATATATATAAATTATATTTTTCAGTAAATCTTATATTTAAGTTTAGGTTCAATTATATTCCTTATTATGCCCACGGTGATATAAATATAAATATACTATATATAAATATTATACTATATTTATATTACACAAAAACATAAAGTGTATAAACGGTAAAGAATCCCAATGTAATACGTTCGACGTTCGAAACAACGTTATTTCTGAAAAATAAATTTGTTAATACAAAATATAATTATAAGAACACTTAATTTCTAAATACCTTTTACATATTATAAATATTGCTCTATACAAATAAATTTCACACCTTCGAGCCGTCAAATCGTCAAGTACCTAATATGTACAATATATTAAATCGATTCATATTTTCTTAAGGATAATCCGTATCTTATTGCTCCTAAGTAAACTAAGGGTTTCGGTTTTCATATTGAATATATAAAAGCTTCGCGTTCAAACATTCACTGGACAAAGTTTGTGAGTAATTGACGATATTTTATTTAGACGGAGTCTCGCCGGTGAACGCTCGGTGGCATTGTATCAGAGATCGCACTCCGATCTCTATTTCGGTGCTCATTCAATATATTCGCGAGTTGTTATTGATAATAACGCCACTTGCGTTATAACGTCTCCTCTGTTCGTAGTACTAATTATATGTTGGTTTAATTTTTCTCTTTGTTTCGTTTATATGAAGATCCGTATATATAGAGAATATTGATTCGTTCCACAGTTATAGGATTGTCTATTAGCTCTCTGGTATTAATATACTTTGTAAGCAATGTCATTTGCTCTAATTCCACTATTTTACATAAATACAACTTGCATATATTGTATTGTTAGTAGATGTTTTCTTATAACTTTTAGAAATTTTTAATATTTTTTATCATTTATCATTTTTTATTATTATTTTAAGGTTTGTGTAGAGTTTACCTAAATGAGCAGATGTAAGATGTTACTGTGGTTGTATAGTAAAATTTAAATAATGGCTGTAATTTAAAAAAAAAACAATACTAAATCATACAGTGCATGTGTGACTTCCTTCAAATTTACTCAGTCTCATAGGTGTAAGTACAAAAAATACTCAATTTCCGATGTCGCATCTGATAGTAAAACACGTATGCACAAAAAATCTTTACAAAACTATAACAAACCGACTTACTTGTGCGTTTGAATTTCTAAAACTATTCAAATTAGAACTCTATCTTGTATACAATAGAGCTTAAACCGTTGACATTTAATTTTGTGCATTATAATTTAATATTGTGAGGTATTAAGGCATAAGAAAAAGTGGTAGTGTGGGAAAGATTGTTGTAAAAAACGCCACATCTGCGTCTCTATTCATAATTCGAGTGCCTCAATGGGATGGGACGGTAACTCTATATCGGTATTCCTATCATTGTACTGTCTTAATCACGGCCCGTCTTTTGTTTTATATGTCACGTCACTGACGTCACGTCACTGACGTCACGTCACTGACGTCACGTCACACTTTAGGTATGAATTTCGGTGTTTTTGTACTGCGAGACATGTGGTCATAATTTATGCACGCGATTGACTTTTTGCTTTATTAAAAGACAAGATGTATTTGTTTTATTAAATATCTTTTCGAGGAATATTTTTAAACATAAAGACGTTCATGTCATTGTCATGTATAGTTTTTTTTTCTGTATGTTTGTATTTTATTTTAGTGCTTTAGCTGTAGGTAACAGTTACAGTACAAATACTCATATAAACTAGTTTTCAATTTGAATTAACTATTTAAAATTTAATCTACCTTTTCATGTTTTAATTCATTACAGTAAAATTTGTTTTGCATAATGCGACTTAATATTTTTTCAATAATTATTAGAAAATTTAATAGGTTAGTTAATAAATAAATTGAAATTATAAATTTTAATTTTAAATTAGTTCTTAAAATTTATTTATTTAATGCTTATGAATTTTAAAACATATTAAATGTAATTTTATTTTTATTATTTTAATTTAATTTATTTTTAAATGAACTGTAAAGCTAGATATAAATACATGCATATTTTGTATGAACTTAATAGATGCAACTGATTGTAAAGGCTAAGGTTTGATTCTCACTTGGTGAAATAATTTTTCCGTCACTAAATACGCAGTGAATCGAAAATTGAGTGGAAAGTGGGGAACAGAGTATTATAATATTAGATTTCTTCTATATATCGTGAACTTATGTTATTTTTATGTTTCATTTGTATTAAATAACACTTTTGTATATATATCAAAACTATAATTAACTACAAACCGTCTTAAAACAATGAATATTGTTGTAGTTGCATATAATATAATACATACAATAGGGTCTACACTATAATAATAAGTGAGATGTACGTATCCTGTGTTTGTGGTTATTATATTGATGGCGTTCGCGGGAGCGGTCAAAAATTGCTGCGCCATAGAGATTGTACGTTTAAATAAAGAATGACACTATAGAAATTTCATTATTGATCAATAAATGAATATTTTTCGTCAAATTTCGTCAATATGTAATTTATTCTGTAATATATCGAAGCCGCGTTCATAATAGCACTTATAAATAGTATAAAGTTTGCATGATTGATAGATATAGGTATCGATAAGTTTTATCAGTAAAATGATCAGTGTAACGGAGATATCAGTTTCCGGCGCAGGTATTATGCGCAGGCGCCGGATGTGATACTTTGTATAACACAGCCGGTAGTGCTATAAAATTTATTTAAGTAAGCCAATACTTTTAAAACTTTATTGCTCGAAGTAGGTACGCGGCAATTCATAAGCCACATCACATTTTAAAATATTTTCTTTCACTCTCTTCAAAGTTCTCGACAAAAGAATCACGATAAATCTGCCTGCATTACCAAAAACGCTTACATTAAAACATCTGTGAAACAATGGGTATTGCATTAACGCGCGCATTTCCAACGGCGTCGCAAAAGCGAAAACATGAAAATAGCGAGCAAACCTCAAGTTCAGCTTTCAAGATTCAAGGATTTCCGAACGTCATCTAAACGTGCTCGGCGTTGCGCCAGAACGCGCCAGAACGAGCCAGGACAAAAAGGCGACAACATCCGACGCTAAAAATAAGCCGTATAATTACAGCGCAAAGCTGAAAGCGCAATGCTTTCGCTGCAGCGGTTGTACGGTTGCCCTTGACAACCGAGACCCAGATACTATCGCGTTCCGCTCGCACACACGCGCCGCTCACGCACACACGCGCGCCGCCGCATACACGGACAGATCCTGGCGCGCACAAGCACGATCGCCAAATAATAAAGCACGCACACAAATCCAAAGTTGCGTTCCGTTCCGACTGAGCTTTTTAATCTTTTTTTTTCGACGAACACTCTTTGTGCGCATCTACAAAGAGTTTCGCCTTGTGATTACTAGTCGGGACATTTTGATCGCACTTTTAAGGCTTGATGACGCAATGTTGGAGTGATTTTCTTTTGATTTTAGAAATTAACTAAAGGCGTTAAGGCTGTGCGAAGATATATATTTAAATTCGTTTCTTTGTTTGTTACAACATGACCGCTATTAATCCGTATTTAAAAAGTAATTTAATATCTACATTTTTTTATCACCATTCAAAATACTATGTTTAAGTAGTACCTAATCTTAGTTAGAGTCGTCTCGACTTTAAATAGAGGCTTTGATGGTCCTTATGCGAATTCTCAGTTAGTTCCGACTTCCGAAAATGTTCAAGTGGCGTAAGTTGTAGATGTATAAAACTTTCCTTTCCCCAGGAAAATCGACTCGAGGGGTAGAAAAAGTTGAAACAAGCATGTTTGCAATTCAGCTTCTTTTTGTAGGATAAATAAAAGACATCTTTAGTACCTAATCTCAATTTTAATATAAGAAAAATATATCCTTTTACTAACTATAATTATACCTTCATGTTACTAATACATTAATATATTTAATCATAGACCATACTGAACCATTTTTATTAAAAGCTTTATAAATAAATTCCTATTTCTATTTAAGAATTAGTTTTAAGTAACATGTCAAAAACAATACAGTTAAAAATAAAATGCTATCAAAAACGCGGTTTTAAATCGAATTCTACCAAAATAGTCGTCTTAAAATAGTGGCTCCGAAATAGAGCGTAGCACTAGCGTACCCTTCTATTAATAGTTTGTTTACAACAGCAACACGTGACGAGATATTCTAATAGTTTAGGACGTACAAAATATTTTGTGAACTATTACTGAACTGCAAAAATGATAAAATTCAGAGATGTTTTCGCTTGTTATACAAAGATATTTTTACACTTTAAATATTTTTTAGTAGGACATCGTCTGACTATGAATGGGATTGTTGTCGGTACCATCTCCATTCAATAAAGATGTAGTGTTGAGTACCGCCAACGAACACGTAAATTCCTGAATTTGGGGGAGAAAGTTAATAACTAATTGTCTAATTGTATTGTATTGCCTATTGCTATTTATGAGATACAACGTGAAACAAAAAAAATACAAACATAATGTTTGTATAAAAAAATATCCATGTATGTCAAATATCAAATTATGCAATCAAATATTGACGTCGTAAAGTTATTTAAAATAACTATTTCATATCGAAGATTTTGAATTGAAATTGAAAAAAAATACTCTTTTTATTTTTTCAAATGTTTTTTAATACGATCAAAATTTGCTAATTTACATTAAACTAGTGTCAGTTATGCAACCATGCTTCGCGCCATCGATTTATGCACGCTTCAAAACACAGCATACGCATGCGCTCCCTCGTGCGTAATAAATATACCTGAGCGTTGCCATATTTTTAAATAACAAGTCGATGCCATAGTTTAGCATAGAGTTTCTACATATTATGTTTTATTTTCCACAGACCGGTGCAGGCCGCACGGATAACACCGGCCAGCCTCCGCCCGCCAGACACAGAACTGAAGAACAAAATCAACCAAAAGCCACAAAAGCCTCAAACCAAAGCCTCCAGTCATATCTTTCGTTTCAAAAAAATTATATAAGCACTATTTTTTAATACCTTTTAACGACAAAATTTACGCAAATAGTATACGCTAACTCCCAAACAGTACAAATTAATTTAAGTCTGAAGTAATCGGTATTTACAATAAAAGAAGCCTTCAAAAGTTTAAAAGAGAATCTATCAACGACCAGTATTTTAACGTTCCAAAATAAAATAGATCGTTAAATGAGTGCACAAATATTTTATTAATAGTTAAAAATTTAATACAAAAACGAACCAATTCCTCGAGCATTTTTTAAGATCAGCCAAAGATTTTTATAAGCCTTAGATATAAGACTCAAATAAGTTAACTGCCTGTTGTTAAGGACTTTTTATATAATTTATTTGATAGTGAGAAATCGAAGATATTGTGATTAGTGTAGTGTCAACCAGTGTGCCGTATAATCGTAACTTAAGTGCTATTTAATATATTGGGGACGTAACGAAGCCAGTTCAAAGAGTACAAATTATCAAGTTCCAGTTCAGTTCCGAGTGTTCAGTACAACGTAAATAGACTTAGTAGAGCTTATTTTTTCTAAAGATAGGTGTGAATAAGAGTGACGCGATGAGGTTGCGTCGAGGTAACACGTCATGAGCGAAACGCTCCGTAGTGAGGCGGGCGCGGATAGCGCGCATTTGCCGCCTTTCTCAACTTTCGGCGAGATGGCCGAGAATGAGCAACGGATACTCACCACCGACACCCGGCTCCTCGATCCGGGCTGGGAGTACTACGAGAGGACCGGCGACACGGTATCCGTGATCGCTAGCCAGCCGCAATACAGGCCGTGGGAATCTATGCCCATCACGGTGAACTCGAAAGATGCAATACTCCGGGCTGGCTTCTCATCTCCTCTTGAATACCAGTCTGTTACGCTACAGCCAATAGCAAACAAGCTACCGTCCTTCCAAAGCCAATTTCAAACATTTCCAGAAACCACAGTCATACCAGAAACGGGGCTCCCAAGTGTGACGCCAGTGCCTGTTACAACCAGCCCAACCCCTAGCGCGAGTCCTAGTCAGTTAACCCAGCTCACGCAACTCACAACTCCTTCATCACCACATCTTACCACTCTGGCACAGGTGGCTCCTCTGTCTACAACTCTAACGACACTGTCACCTGTAAATGCCACAACATTCCATACTTTAACTGCTGTAAATGCTCGGAGCTATCCAATTGTTCCCGCGCCTTTGCAAGCACGAGAACTAGCACCAGCTGGTCAAACATACATCGATGACCGACATATACAGCTTTATCAGCCAAATATTGCGACAATAAATGCGTTTCCTACACAAAATGGTATATTACATCAAAACGGAACGCTTCTACATCAAAATGGCAGTTTAATACAAAACATTCAAAGTCCTACTGTCGTTCATGTATTGAAAAATGAACCATTCGATGTGAAATCTCTACAAGATAAGTACACACCGAACGGATTACATCACAGTAATTTCCAAAATCCTATGTTGATGGATAACGGTTATGACAAAAAAACAAATGGTTTCGGAAGCGGCTCTTCACCAACACGATCAGATTTTCGAAAGAAAGAGAGACGGAAAATGAGAGCGAATAGTTCGGAGTCCGACGGTTCGAACATGGAAGTAGGGTCAGAAAGTAGTGGCCAAGTCGCGGCAGTGTCATCTACTGCCGGCTTCAAATCTCCGATGCATGGAGCTCCACCAATGAACACTGGACCAATGGAACTCGATGATATATCGAGTGAAAAACAGGTGAGTACCTTAATATTTTAATTATGAAATGCGTTTTTCATAGAAAAACTATAAACTCATTACTAATTAAATAAAAGAGAAGCAACGCCCACTGTTGTCAAATGCTGTCGGGTTTACAAATGTTTCTGCTAAACTTGTGTAGGATATATTCGCAGTCGGCTGACGTTGTAGATCTGATATTAATGACAAAATGGCATTCAATACGGAACACCAACAGGTAATGGGATAACCACTTAAGCTAGCGCTCTGTCTATCGTGCTTCATGCGGGATACAGTGTGAAGCTTTTTAATAAATTATTCCTTACTATTTCAACTCTGTCAAAAGTACAAATGAATAAAATATGAGTTATATTCACCATAATTGGGCCAATAAAATTAGACCAGACAGTAAATCTGTTTCCGGGAATTGGCAAATTGCGTAAACAAGACGCAAGGGAATAGCGAATAGTCGACGAAAGAGATATGAGGATTCTCTGAATTTCAACCGACAACACGGCGACGGCTCCGGCACATATTTGGAACTTCGAAAAAGGGAAAGTTTTCCAGTAATTCCACCTTTTATTATTCGTGAAGCAGTTTTTATTCTCAGTGCCGTGTTCAAAATGGCCGAACTCTCTGTCTTCGCGGCTATAAATTTTATAGTTAGCCGATTCGCTTGCTCCTCCAATAAATTAACTTCCTCTCTCATTTAAAACACAAATTAAAGTAGGACGATTTACGCGTGTCCTGCTTTGAAATTTTCACGAGCTTTTCTATTTTTTTCTTTCGCTAAGCTACCTTAATGTAAAAAGCGTGCCCCTATAAATAATTGAAACGTTTGACGGTCAAAAAATATTATTATTAATTTATTATTGTATTAAACGGCCGTTTGGGCTTAATCCAAAATTATTATGATACGACTTATTGCAAACTAAGATCAATTTACTATTTCTTTTAATTACAAAAACAATGGTTACAGGAATAAAAAAAACGTAAGAGAAGCTTCTAATTTCTAGAAAAGGTTCATAGTAGTGACATTCCATTACAAATGTCAGCATTTCCTAGTCTAATAATGAACACCTTTGCCCGCGCGCAGCTGCTCACATCTATACTGGAGTAATTACATGTGGCGCGTTTCCCTTACCATTAGAAGTTTGTTAAATAGCTACAACTTAATTACATTACATATTTTCAATGTAATAATTACGAAATTCACGTTAATGTAAATATCATCGGTTTTTGTGGCGATATTTCTGGGTGGAGGAGTCAGGACGAATTAGAATAAGTATATTTATGTATATTTTGAACTAACATAAAATTTTATTAATCGTATGCTAGTTAAACACTCCTCAATTCTAGGAGGAAAAGGATTAATTTAAGTTACATCTTTATATATTAATACAATAATATTAGCAATTGTTTAAGAAAACAAATAAAAAAGAAAAACAAAGTATTTTCGTAGAGAAATGAATATTAACATTATATTTTTAAGTGTATACATTTTGTCTGACTATAACGTGTTTTAATGTTTAATAGTCATACAATTGCGTTGTATTTGATATAAAGATTTTATCGAACACCTCATTAGCAGCACGCATATGATAATCACAAAATTAAAATTTAATCATGACAATACTGTTAGGCTATTAAGTTATATCAAATTTTCACGTTAGGCTATTGTTTCTTATGGCTAAACCGTTGTAATTACTTATATATAAAAGATTAAGAATTTAGTAATTACTCGACAGTACCAATTATATTTTATATATATATATATATATATATATATATATATATATATATAGCATTGGAATATATATATGATATTTTCTTGATGTAAAACATTCCTTGGTTAAAATGTTACCAGCATCTTAAATAATTCTCCAGAGGGAGGCTTTCATTTTTCGGTATTACAAACGATATTACAATAGCTTTGAGTCGTACGAATGAGTCAAGCTGGGAAAACCGAAGTTTCCTAGAAACTGAACTCATAACAGGAAAGGAACGATGAAAGATAGATATATTTAACATTTTATATGTTTAACTAAGAGATAATAAAGTTTCTGTAACGTATAAAAAAATAATACAAATGTATGTTTCTAGTTAAACTAAACTGTAAAATCACTAAAAAGCTAATATAAAGTTATAAAAAAGTGTGATATTTCAATTATTATGTTCTATATAAAAGTTGCAAAACTAAGCTTTGATATTTAAACTTAAATCATTAAGTTTAAGGTTAGGCCCATAGATTAATGCGTTAAAGATGCATATATGGTGCAAACGGGTTCAATTAGAATATTGTTGATTGACTAACTTCACATCTGTCGTAGAGCAAAGGTGTTAGAATTTGAAAAGGTAAGCATATAGGGCTCGTTAAAAGAAAACGAATTGAAAATATTTTGCAATTTAACTAAGGTTTATGGTACACGTAGCTTTAAAGTAAAATTCAAAAAAAGTAAAAAATACATAAAATTTTAAATTACTTAACTTTTATATTATTAGTATGTAAAAACAAATTCTCTTTTTTATAACGCGTCAGCTGTTTGTCGGGAACAATCGAGCGATTTCAATCGCGATAGTAACATGGATAAAATGGCGGCTTCGCATCACAGCTGTATATAATTTTTATGGTTATAAGTTCATTCCGCCGTGTTTATAGATAACTATGGAATAAGTGCAATACGTTGATAATATATTTGCTCAAACATAAAATGATTTATAAATAAAATATGAAGTAGTGGTGGCGCAGTGGGACAGCCACTGACTGTAAATACGATGGTTGCAGTTTCTATTACCAATCGGGAACGCATAATTATTATATATATATATATATATATATATATATATATATATATATATATAT
>DWAN01001894.1:0-16430 GCA_018230445.1 Heliconius hewitsoni
TTGCAACTTCGTACTGAAATGCAATTGTAACCATTAATTGTAACAATAATAATAAATTAGACAATCACTAAAGTATGTTTTATTAGATATCCATCAAGGGAGCTTCGTATCCCTCTGCTAATCAGAGGAAAGGAATCCATACCCACACTGCGTCCCCAACTTACCAACTGGTAAGCACAGTCCTTAAACAGTCTAATTCATACAGTTTGGATAGAAACACGAACGATTCTTCAAATATAAGAAACCTGGCGCGTTCTTCCAAACTAGCACAACAACTAACAGATTCTAATAATTACTGCATCATAGAAATGCATACAAACATCAAATATCAGTCTAAATCGGAATAAGAAAGCGAATAGAGTAATGCAAGCTCATCTCATAATAGGTGAAAAGATAAATTAAAAACGACATTTGCTTCATAATAAGTTATAATATGTGTAAATATGAGTAAATGTGCTTAGTTCTGGAAGAGCGTGCGCGTGAAGTCGATGTAGTCGAGGGCGTTGGGGATGGGACGCTCCGTCTTGGCGTCGACGTAGGGTTTCATACGAGCCACGCAATAATCCGCCATCTCCTTGGTAAGGTTCTGCAAAGGAGAGAATACCATTGAGTTCTATTCTTTTGATTATCATGACGAAAATTGTATAAACTAGAACGGTATAAAATTTAGATTAGATTTTTTGAATTTACGCCAAATGCTCAAAATTCAAGTGTTAGCGCTTTCGGAGGTGACACTTTTTTAAAGATAATAACAATATTCCAGAAGCTTACAGCATAAAGCTCATCCTTGGTGACATATGCGCGATCTTGATGCGCGGTGATGGCGCGGAATGCATTTTCAATCTCCTCAGAAGAATGCACATTCTCCGTCTCCTTGCTGATCATAAACGCCATGTACTCTTGTAGAGAGACTTGCCCGTCGCGGTTGGGATCCACCACATCTGATTGAGAGAATATTAATTTAGCAATTTCAAAATTTATATTATTTTGCATAGAGGTCGACGAGGAAGCCTCGTACGTCATAATTTCAATTTTATTTGAAAATATATTTTAAATTAAAACAAAATATTTTCGTGTGTTGGTTTCTTAAGTCAGTAAAATGTGAGAAACAAATTATCTATTTCACTAAGTCCCCTCTCTACTTAATCCATATTTTTTTCTAAACATAAACATAATTAATAAGAGTCGACATACTTTAATCAAATTCAAAATAATGTTAACTATTAGCAAATTCAAATTAATACTTATTTAAATAGACTTGCCCGCACGTTTTTAATCTTGGAATAAACATAAACCACCACCAGCTCATACAGCGGTTCTGTTGAAAAGGTTTTTTTTTAATTTGAATTTAACACAACTACTCACTAAGTATAGCTTCAAACTCCGGGTCAGGCTGTCCTTCTTCAACCATGGGCAGGTCGTAGCCGAGCGCGCGCAGGCACGACTTGAACTCGTGGTGGTTGAGACGCCCGGAGCGGTCCTTGTCGAAGTGCTTGAACATCATGGAGAACTCCTTGAGGGCATCTTCACTTACGCCTGTAGAAGGAAAAATATATATTTTTTAATTCGTGAAAAAAAAAATATTAACATATTGTAGCTTGCGATATGTGCGTACAGAAATAAATAACTAATATAACCACATTCGGTTAGCAATCATAGTCTAATTTTAAATTGAAGCAGAATAACAATAATCAAATATATATATTTGAAAGTTTACAGTGTTTTTTACTTATCACCTTTAATTTAGATTTTAGAGGATAATGAAAATATAGGGAGTATATAACTGCGATGTTTTTTGATCTAGTGCGATTGAAATTTTATCAATAATTGGTTACAGCTTCAAATTTGGTTTGAGTTATCATATAAGATTTAACAATTAAGTCAACCAATTAAACTAAAACCTAGAATAAAAACTATCACAGTTCAAGATTTAAAATGACTTAAAATGAACATACCAGAATGGTTTCTAGCTTGTATCTGTTGTTCGAGATTGTGCTGCATGCGCATGGACAGCTGGTCGAGTTGGTCCCACTGCTGTGCGAGGCCCACCGTGCTGTGCTCCGTGTAGCGGTTGTCCAAGATCAGGTGCTCCTCGAGGGCAGCGCCTGTGTACAAAATATGGTTTATTTATAAATAAAATTATTTAAAAAAATATTTTATTTTAAAACCTTATTTCAACACTTTTTCAGATTCTCCAGCTTCAGCAGGTTTAAAAAAGATACTTTGTCTAATCAGATTGGAGAACAGATATAGTATTAAATTTAAGCTTTGTCTCAATTGGAATGACACATACGACAAACATGAGTAGTCAAAAATTTACCAATTCGTCGTTTTCACTATCTTAACAATCTAAATTACATATGCATATCTTAAAAATATAAAACAGGATTTTACAGAAACAAAACATACCAAGCTCTTCCAGACGACGCAAGTCAGCTCGACGAGCGCGCACTTCGGTAGCGCGTTGACGCAGCGTAGCCAATTGCGCCTCTAATGAGCCCGTGCCCTCCATCATAGACGTACTGCATTTCAAAAAATATTATTATTGGATGGATATACTTGTAATGATTACCTTCAATTTTTTTATTACGACGACGAATGTTATTTATACATAACCCAAATATTGTATTTATCCTCACAACATTAATAAAAATGACATTAGTAAAAATACAACACCAAAAAAATTTATACAGTATATTATCATACATTTTTGTGTATTTAAATATGATGGCTGTATATTGAAAAAAGTAAATGATTTTTGTCAAAAGGTGTATGAAAATGAAATTAGTAGAACAAAACAGAAATAATATAATCAAAAGTTTAGTTTTAATATTTACATTTAATAATTTTGTTTTTTAAAGCCAATTGTAGTAATCTCAAAAAACACCAATAAATGCTATGCAGTTTGGCTGATATATATATATTTTTTACTATTTAGAAAGTAAACAAATATGTTTATTCAATTCAGGCCAATCTGACAATGCAATTGAACAAATATTAGTAAAACTACACGCATCATCCAAATACTTTACCCGTCCCAGCCTAGCAGCCGGTACCTGCACATAATCTCACATTGAACAATTTCGAAAGAAAAAAAAACCATTTATGTACTTTTAAAATATTAGCTTCATATTTTTTAATTATATTAAATTCAGATCTTCAGTGGTGAACTTCAAAATGAAGTCAAAACGAGTGTGTTTCCTATTTAAGTTCTAAATAAAAATATTTTCGAGATACAAGCTTTATTCCGCAACGCATAGCAGGGTAGATAAAGATCGCATAAACATTCGCTTTCCCACTTTCCAGAGTGACTAAAGCGGGAAAATCGAAAGTATAGCCTAAAGTGGAGATTGAATCCACGACCATCGCGTTTGCAATCTGACACTGTGTAACTGCGCCACGATGAATATTATATATTTGACTAATGATACATACCGTGTCTCTGTAAGCCATTGGTGGAAGGCGTTGGCGTGCTTAGCGAACTCCTTACGCAGCTTGTCGTTCTCCTCTTGACGCTGAGCCTCCTTGGTTAGCTCAACATCGCGTTCCGCTGTACAAAAAGTTGATGAACATTTTAATATATTTTGCAGTTTCCGAGTAGACACGAAATAATCTAGTAGTAATTTCTCCTAGTTTAAATATCGATCCCTAAACACCAAAATACTTCATTGCCTCGAGTGAGAATCGAACAGACAATTGTCACATTAACAGTCAAACATTACCTATTTATATTAGGGTCTTATATTTTTCAGTCTTACCTATAATCTTGCGCAGATTCCTCCATGTCTCCTCCAAGGCCTCCATTGTGAACCAGGTATAAGGGTTAGCGCCGACGTTGAACGACTTGATCTGAGCATCTAATGCTGCTAGAGCTTCAAAGTCGCTTTGAGCAGATGATAGTGATGCCTGCAGGTTAATATATATTTTAATGTTAATTTAAATGTCGAAGCCCACACAATAAGCTTACGGAAACTTAGTGTTCTCATAATAATTATTATACTTGTTATTGAAGAAGAAAGTAAAATAAATATGTTGCTTTGATTTGACGAGTAATCCATGTCGGTGCTTTTTGTAGAAAATCTCATATATACTTACTGTCTATATATTAGACATATTACCTGGAATTGCGCATGCGCATCGCGAAGAGCTCTAATTTCCTCAATAGAGTTACAACGGACAGGGTCCGTAAGATCTTCTTCGGCGTTTTCGAACCAAGAGTTGAATGCGGATGCCTAAAATGAAAATAAATATTAAGAATAGGATAGGAAAAAATATATATATAATATTGTTTTTAAAAAATAGATTATTAATGTTAAAATGTTAAAACGTATTCGTTAGTCAATCATGGTAATATATTACATAGCTCATAATACTCTTGTATTTTTTATCTTCACCAATAATCTATTAAGCCAGAACTGAGAATCTACTGAAAGATTACAGTATGAAGCTGTAATAATAACCGCTTACTAATATTGCTAGCAAGCGCTGATATCCATTCTCCATAACTTTTATCCCATCCCATTTTGTGGCCAAATTCGAGGTATACTGCGTTAAATGGCGGAACTCAACACCGATAATTTTTTTACATCATAAACATAAATGACTTATATTTTACCTTCTTAGCAAACGTAAGATACAGCTCCTCAATCTGCCTGAACTGGTCTTGAAGCTGCAGTAGCCGTTGCTTGCGCGCCGCCGAGTCGGCCAAGAGGCGTTGCCAGCGGGCGATGACGTCACCGTGACGACGGGATATGGCCGCGCTCTGTTCGTGGCCAGCTGCCACTAGTTGCTCCTTCAGGGCGGTAATGTTTTGTATGCCTTCATGTTCGAATGCGGCTAGACCTGAAGAGATTTTTTATTTAGAATATATAAAAAACAACAAGAATAAATAACAAAAAAAAACATATTTCTTTTAGCTTCAAGTTTTATCTCGCAAAGATGAAAGAAGAAGAGAAGAAAGTAGGCAGAGAGAACGTAGCATTAGTCGTCTGCCACTTTCCACCGAATTCTGGAGGCATTGCGTGTTGAGTGGCAGAACTACAACAACGCGTTTTGCCTCAACACCAGAGCGAAAAAAATGAAAATATAAATTTAAATAAATATTTTATTTCCTCGAGTGGGATTCGAACCCAAAAACCACACAAAAATTTACAGTCACACTTTATACCCCTACGCCTCAAATATATATAAAAAAAAAATAATTCGATTCTATTACAATATGCTTACATATAGAAATGCAACTAACCAGCATCAAAAGTATCCTGTTTGGTAAGCAACGTCTGGACAGTGGACAAATCACGTCCGAACTCATCTGACCGCACGTGAGTCTCCTTATCAGCGATCCAGGATTCTACCACATCGGCCTTCCACAGGAGTTGGAGGTAGGCAGAGTTGTCTACGAGAGCAGCTTTGCGCCGGGCGGCTAGTGCTGTTAGCTTTTCTAATTTAGCCTGTTTAAGGTAAATAAAAATATTATTAAAACAAATGTATTTGGGTACTACTACTGCAAAATTTATATACTTGTCTTATCTAGAAAATGTACCAAAATAGTGGCCTCTATATTCATACATTACAATGTGTACAAAAAAATAATTATTATATTAATTCTAAATAGTGTACAAAAACATATTTTAATAAAGAACATTAAATTTCCTTTATAAACCATGTCTTATGCCTGCTATAATACCTTCAACTGTTCCAATCTATGAGACAAAGCCTCAGAATGCAGGTTTCCAGCTGCAAGTAGCTGTTCTCCTTCAGCGGAGAGATCTCTCACACGTTCTCCTCTCGCCGCCAATTCCGCCTCTAGGGCTTCGTGCTTTTTGAGAAGACCTTGCACAGCCGCCATGCTATCACCGCATTCGCTTACGACAACTAGTTGTTGTTTTTCACTGTGTTGTAAAAATATTTTTGTTATAAAGAAGAATATAATATTCAATTCTAGAAAATATTTTTCTTTCATGTTTCGCATCATAGAAGAAAGAATCTTGAAGTTGTACTGTTCGTAACTTTATTTTTTTTAATTTCTTGAACATTATAACTCCAATATCTTTTAGTGTTTAAATAGACCAGAAAAATAAAACAAAAAAAGGATACATATCTGGAGTAAATATGTTTAGAACGCTTTTCAATTATACTACAATGGCTTTGCCGAGACAAAAATAATACCTCGTTTTAAGTAATTTCATAAAAAAAATATACGAGAGAATACCTGCGAAACAATGAGTAAAAAATAACAAACGTTCAAACTATGACCATCTACGAACCTAATCCAAGCTTCCTCCTCATCCAGCTTAGCCAAAAATTGTTGATACGCTAATGATTGCTGCAGCTTAGTGCCACGTTCGGCCGCAAGCGCTTCAAGCGCTTCCCACGCTTGAGCGAGCGCTTTCAAGCGCTGCTCTATCTCCGCCACGCCTACATTGCTGACATCCTTGAGTTGTTCGCCCGCCTCTTGCACCGCTTGTACGGCGGGCTCGTGGCTGGCCAGTTCCGCTTCTAAACGCTTGTGTTTTTTAAGGAGATTCTGTACGCCGGTGAGGTCACGGCCGTAGTCGTCTGAGGCGACGAGGAGTTTCTTCTCCCTATGGAAAAAAATTAAAAATAAATATGATAAAAATTTAATATTAAAGTGTACAATTGTCTGTTATTTATTATAAATTTGATATTACATCATATGTTTTATACTAAAAAACCAGAAATTTTTTTAAAGAGATAATGCAGTGTATTCGCCTCTAACAATCTCGCCAACCTATGCACTGTGAGAATACTCCTTCAAAGCATAAAAATCACCCACTCGAAATGAATTATTTTCAGTTGTTCACTCTGCGTTGATCCCCGCCACAGCCTACTCAACACTAGATTCCCGCTGCCTACCCTGCTTTATGTGGGTTAAAGCGTGAAATAAAAATAAATAAAAAATGACACTCACTTAATCCAAGACTCCTCATCAGCAATATCCCTGAAGAACTGATGCAGTGTGTTCGCCTCCAACAGCCTCGCTCGTCTGTGCGCTGCGAGGGCGCGTACTCTTTCGAAGCGTTCGTTGATGGCGGAGCGACGGGAGCCGATACCCGCCGAGTCGAACTGGCCGGAGGAGACCAGAGCATCAGCCTGGGCGTTCATGTCTAAAAATAAAATTATGTTATTAGTATATTTTCATTATAAAAATTCAAGTAAACCTATTTTAAACTAAAAACAAATTAGAAATCACAAAGTTAATTAACTAGAGCAATAATGTATTAATGGCGATAGGGCATACAATTGTCATGAACCTAGTTTTGTGATTTCGAACTTTGTTAACAATATATATTTTTTTAAATAAAAATAATTAATTCCTCCGAATGGAAATCGAAACCACAACTGTCGCGTTTTCAGTCAAACTGTATGTGTTCTTCCGCTTCGTTACATCAGCCTCAATATAACAGTAATTACAAATATAAAAAAGAAATAATTTGTTATTATTAATGTTCCAAATGATTTACCATTAATTCTATCTTCGTGAGCTTGAATATCAGCTTCAACCAGTTGATGTTTCTTCATAAGGTTTTGCACCGATGCAAGATCTTTGCCAGAATCTTCTGAGGTCAAGAGACTTTCAACC
Organism: Heliconius hewitsoni; assembly: GCA_018230445.1. NCBI lineage: Eukaryota > Metazoa > Arthropoda > Insecta > Lepidoptera > Nymphalidae > Heliconius > Heliconius hewitsoni. The sequence continues at coordinate 7,604 of DWAN01001894.1, forward strand.
TAAAAAAAATAAAGTTTGAAAAAATACTTAATTTTATTTATTTATTTCTAGTATTAAACAATATATGATGAATGATTAGTGCACGTTGAATTATACCTCTCCAAGCCAAAAGTCAAGATCTTTAACGGCTGCGATGTAGGTGCGCTGTTTATTTGCCTCCTTCAGCTTCAGCGACTTCTCTGTAGTCTTTTGGGTAAGGAACTCCCATTGGTCGGCGATAGACGCTAAGCGAGCCTGAACAAATTTTATTAAATATGTATACTTTTTTTAATATTAATGAAATATTAAATTAATAAAATAATGTAAGACTAATAAAAAATAATGTTATGAGATATGTATTTAACCTTTTATTTAATATATGTATTGTAAACACTTTATTTTAAGATACTGTTTTTCAAAAAAAATTAACAAAATACTTCACTTGATTAGTTACACTGTTAAGATATAATTTAAATCAGTATTTAATAACTTGGTAAATTGATTCAAATTCAAATTGATTATTTTCGTTTTCTCGCTCTGGTATCGAAACAAAGCGCGTAATTGAGTTCCACTACTAACACACACTAACACGACATGCACCAGAATTCGGTTGACACTAGCTTCCCAGATTACCTCTGCCTACTTTGCTATGTACGGAATACAGTACATGAAATTAAATTTCAATACGCAAACTATTTTATTAGACATAAAATAAATACAAACAATATCTTTATATTTAAAATAATATAATACAAGGAAAATAACCTGTACGGCGTCCTCGCTACCACTGCACTGCCCCCTCTGCACGAGGTTGCCACCCATGGCTAGCACCGACTGTATGCGTTCCGCATTCGCTGCCAACTCCGCTTCAAACGCTTGGTGCTTTTGATGCTTGGACTGGATGTTAGCTGGGTCCTGGGTTAAAAAATATGTAATTAGCTTTCATTCAAATGTTACTGTACTGTACGCTCTTGGACAAAGGCCTCCACCAAATTAAAAGAAAACAGAAATATAAAAACAGTAGTTTAAATGATAAATATACATGCTAATATAATATTCGATTTCGTTGATTTTATTCATTATGCATGAAACCATTTTAAACATAGGTTGGACTACTGTTTTTTTTTTCAATATCGAATTATGAAACGAATAATACGACGACGTGTTAAATATTTTAATTAAGAATACCTTATAACTTTCTTCAGTAGCCAACTGTAATTTTTCGGCGATCCAGTTCTCCATTTCATCGGCATCTCGAGAGAATTGTTGTAGGGTTTGTTCGTCACCCAACCTAAGCAAGAATATTTCGAAACTTTAAAAAATATCTTAGTTGTAAATATAAAAAAAAACTATGTACTCTATATATAAAAAAGACAGTCTATTTTATAGCTTTTACCTGAAATTCTATAATAATATATAATAAACCATATAATTGAAATTAAAAATGTACCTGGATCGTTTTTCAATAAGGGCCTCTTTAAGATGGCGCCAACGGTCAAGAACTTGCTTGCGTTTCTTATCAATGGGATCGGCTGCATAGTGGTCAGATGCAATGAGCTGGTCAGCGAGAGTTTGAAGTTGGGCGATTTTCTCTTCCTATATTTAAATAATTTATAATTAACATAAATAATTCATATACAACATGGATTAATGAGTACAATGTAGTTCTACTGCAACTATATAGTGAGAAATTAAAAGGTTTTGGTATAATTAAACTAATAAAAAAAAAAGTTACTTTACTCATATTTTTTTTATTACTTATTTTTAAACTAAATGTATAACAAGTTATTCCCATTTCTCACTCTCGAATAAAAAAACCTTTTCAGTGCACAAAAAGTCCACTAAAAATATAATGAATCAAACAAAAACCCACATGAGCATTGATAGCCCTATTAAAATCCTCGTGTTTTTATATGGGCTTTTCCACATTTTCTACGCGATCAACATCAACTAATATCATATATTGAAAAAAAAAAGATTACCACTAAAAAAAAACAAAACAAAAACTCACATGAGCATTGATAGCCTTATCAAAGTCCTCGTGTTTCTTTATCAGCTGTTCCACATTATCCACTCCATCGGGCGCGTCGGCCGCGGGCGGAGGCGCCAGGAAGGCCTCGCGCGCACCCATCCACGCCTCGGCTTGTTCACAGTCACGGTAGAACAATTGAAGTTCTAGATTCTGGTCGAGCTTCATACGGCGCGCTACCCATGCTCTGTGAGAAGTTAAATATATATTTGTATAATAGAAGCAGCTCTTCCGAAATAGTTTCATACGAAGTTCTATTCATGCTCCATTTAAATAGTAAATAAACAAATATAATAGGATTACTGTAAACAAATAGTAATATTGTTGACATATAAAAAATTCTACTCAACAATTTAAAAAATATAAATAAAAAAAGAACATTACATTTCAAAAAAAATTTGTTTCATTATATTATTATTTCGATTTGTCTTATAATTAATGGCTTGATAAAATATCTCATAACATGGAATGCTGTGGACTGTCCTATACTTAGATCAAAATGCTACTCACTAAAGTAGACGTGATAAAGAATATACTACATTTGGCGCATGAGTCTCTGTTGAAAAACTTGGGAAAACATTTAGCAGTAATTAAAATCTTCGAAAAAGTACTCTGTTACATCGAGAAAATTTGCAATTTCGCTTCTATTCCAATCATGAGCCTAAAGCCTATTACAAAATATGTTGAAAAGTATTATAATTAATATTTGAAGCTGCTCAAATATCTATAAAATTAGAGATCTGTAAATTATACTCCAAAAGTGGCAAATTTTAAAAACATCATATAAATGTTAAAATTTTGACTTGCACTTGCATAAAAGCTATGAAGTATCTTGTATTTTAATGAGCATTTCTATTAGATTATAGTATTGAAAGAAATTATGATTACAGAACAATGAAACAAAACACTAATTTGTTGGATTAAGAAAAAATATTTTTTTTCACTAAAATACTGTGAATTAATAAACTTGTATCTATACAGGGCAGTTATTTTAAGCTTTAGTTACCTCTCAAGATCCTGCCTAGCGTCAGCCATAGCATTCAGCTTGTCTTGAATATCAACACTCGCGTAATGACCGCCTTGGAGAAGCTGTTGTCCGAAAAGCTCCAAAGCTTGGAATGTTCCAGCACGAGCGTCCATTTCCGTACGATGTTCCTTTATGCAAATATATTAATTATCTTTTAATACTAATTAATGGTGGTTATAAATTTTATAACATCAACTCCTTTTAATTATTGTTATTTTTGTTAAATATATCCCAAATATTTTGAAGAAACAGAATGGTAAAAAGTGAAGGAGAGATGACTAACTCTTTAAGCGAAGATATATGTATAATAAATATATCCATTTTTAAGAGCAAATACACAACAAAAATTGAGAATAACATTAAGCTTAAAAACAGTAAGTTATAATATTAATATAATTTATATACTCTAAGTAAAATTTTAGTACAAGTACTTTTCAAATTAATAAGTATTTTTATACAAATTATACAAATTCAAACTACCTAATTAGTATTATTATAAATAAAAGTGTTAGAAGAAAATAATAATTTCAAACAACAATACGCGCGGACATAGTGTACTGTAAAGATTATGTCACAGTAAATCCCAAAAATATAAAATACGCTTGAAGTTTAGAGTATTATGCAATATATAACTTATATGATAGAATATATTTTAGTGTGACACAGCCTTTTTAAACAGATATTTTGCTTTCATACATGCTTGCATCTAACCTGCGGCATAATGCCGTAACGCGCGTCTATCTCCAAGCGCTGGGTCTAAAAACATATTATCACTTAGCTATCTAATTTAAATATATATATTTTAGTCACTTATGCACAAAAAATTGCATCAAAACAGCAAAATTTATTTATTTCTACTAAAATAAATTATAGCTATATAAATAAAATAATAATATATTACAAAAAAATATATTTAAAATACATGATATATTTACAAATAAAAAAATAGAATAAATATGTTACCTGATGACGTTCCAGTAGAGCTTCAGCTCCAGTGACGTCATTAGCGAGCTCTTCCGAGCTAACTAGCGCCATCATTGAGTTGATCCAAGCCATCAGATCACGGTAGTCTGAGAGGAATCTGAAATAAAGTATTTTATTCATATAACACAATCCTATGATTTTATTATATTACGGAAGTGATTCTTTAAAAAATAAATGGAGACCTAATAATACATAATATTAATGTTATTTTATACCAATCAATCATATTTTTATACAAAAAAGATGTTAAAACGGTTTCCATTTTAATTAATTTATTTAGCAGTTCGACTTTCAAATCAGAGATAATTTAATCTAAAACGCTTTGTACATATTAAGTGAATGAATACAAAGTTCGGCATAATAAAATAATAATAAAAATAAATCAGCCAGTGGATAAGCTTCTGATTGTGGTTTGGATGTACACATTCAACAATCTAGAAGTATGTGTCCCACAGATAAGCTAAATATCTAAAGCAATAAGAGTTACAAATTAAACGTTTACGTTGGCATTACGTTGACAAGATGCTGATGGCAGTGTCTCTTGACATGTATTGTGTCACCAATGTCATCAAACCAACCTCTGCAAATCATAAGAATCCAGCAGCTTCTCCTTCCTAGCGTTGGCCCTCGCCTGCAGCTGGTGCCAGGCCTCGTTGATCTCGCGTTGCTTGCTGTAGGTGGCGTCGGCGGAGTCACCGTGCGTGGACATCAGGCGGTTGGCGGTGTCATCCAGTTGACGAATCTTGTCACCGAGAGCTGCTAAGTCACGTTCTAGGCCTTCGTGTTTGCCTAGAAAAAAAATATTAAAGAATTTGAAATTCAAATCAAGAATAAAAAATAAACACTATAAAATTGGGTAAAATATTGATTTATTTTATTTTACGCAGTTTACTTACAGAAATATCAAACGTAAAAAAAATCAAAGCCCATATAAAAGAAAAAAATATATTTTTCTTATAATTAAACCGCACATTAAGCAACAAAAAATACTCACGCTGCAAAGTCTGCACAGAACGCAGATCCCTTCCTAGATCGTCAGTCGCTAGGGCCTGTTCCTTTTCCGCTATCCAGTCCTTAGTCTCGTCTACATCACGATGGAAGCGTTGTACCTCGTGAGCTGACCCTAGTTGAGCTGCACGCTCGGCTGTGAGGTGTTGGAGAGATGTCCATTTGGAGTTCAGTTCCTGTGATGATTTATTAATTTCTAGTGTTGATAATAAGTGTTTAAATAAATTAAAAGTAAAAAAGTAAAATAGCGGAATAGTGTACAAATTCATTAAGTTTTCCTTCATAATAATGTAGTCTCTATTAAAAATTTATAATATAATAAATTTGTTATAACTTTGTCAATCACAATAAATGTTAAACCATATATTTATCATTTCCGGCTTCGATGAAATTCAAGAAATAATAAGATAGGTATAGAATCTAGTGTCAAGAAACACAAAAATAAAATACTTATTTTACACCAACCTGCATCTGAGTCTTAATCTTCAACGCGGCCTCCGTCTGCCCCACAGTCATCAGCTGCACCGCGATCTCGTTCATCTCGGCGAGGCGCACCTCGTTCGCTCGCAGGTCATTTTGGAAGTCGTCGAACTTCTTTTGCATCACTTCCACTTGTTCCAAGTCTTCGCCTACATCTTGAACTTGGGCATGCATTTCCTATGTCGAAAGTATAAGTAATTATTTATTTTTTTATAACTACAACACTTATTAAGATTAGCTTTATAATATATATGTATAATATTAATCTTTAATTTCAAATTTTGATTTTCTACATAAAGTAGACTGTGCTGATATATAAATTTAATTAGACAATCTACCTTACATTTTTATTATATTATGATTTAAGTTATTAGAATTTCAATATCTAAAATAATAATAAAACCTAATTACTTACCTTATCCTTAATCCACGTGGCGAGCTCTGCGGCCTCGCGCACCAGCACGTACGCCTTGACGGTCTCGTTGAGCTTGTTCTGCCGCTCGCGGGCGAGAGCCAGCAGGTTGTCATATTGTGCTTCAATCTGTTTTGAAAAATATTTAATTTTTTTTTTATTAAAACGGATATATTACAAGTGTATACAAAATTCAATAATATTTTTATTTCATCTTCAGATGTTTATCGAAACACTTTTGAGTCGCATAACTGTTTAATCAGAGATGTGAGAACATATTAAGGAAATGCACGACATGTTAGATGTTAACCATAATCTAATTACAGGCACCCACTGTTTACAGAACGATTTTGTTGTTGCATAAAGCTTAAAACGGAACCTCAGTAGTATTTACCACCGCTAAAATCCATTTCCATTAGTACATTAAAGAATCTAAATTCATAGTTCAACTCTGTTTTGGTAAATTTTGTAAAAAACATCATTGAGTTAGTTACAATATTAAATATTTTTATGCTTAAAATCGTACATGTTCAGATTGCATCCCATGTAATACACGGAAGGGATGGTTAATATGGATTAATAAATAACAATATTTGTATTTTTTACCTGAGTTTGTCTAGCTGCAATAGAACTGGAATCGGCGAGGTTCTGCTGCGAAGACGAAAGTCCAGCATCGATTTTCTTCACATAGGCTGCTGGCACAAAACCTTGACGGTCATTTACTTCTACTTTCCACCAGTCCTGAAAACATATTTAATATAGTTATACATAGTAATATTTTTAATGTATATTACAATATTATATTTTTGCTGTTATTACACATTTTAAATAAAATTGACTGAATTTTGTTACTTAACATTTAATTATCAACAGTTAGTTAGCTTATTTTCATTTATAATATATTAGAATTGCCAAAAAGTTATGTCACAGCAAGTCAGTGTCAGCGATAATCGTGAGTCAAACCTAGTCGGGGGAATGAATGTTTCTATTTGTCTGCTACACAGACTAGAATACAATAGAAGTATGATAGAAAGCGAAAAAGGGAGTGTCTTAACACTAAATTCTGCCCACCTACTCTGCTGTAAAAGTTGTATCATTATCTTTTTCTTCGTCTACGTCTTCGTCATTTTTTTTTAAATATTATATTAAAAAACAAAAAAAAAATTAAATATGATGTACTTATATACATATATATTTCAACATAGTTTTCTTAAAATAGACATCGAATGAATATGGAAATAAAATAATAATATCCGAATACATTCAGTTTGTGGCTAACCACATTCGCCCCTGGTTACGACATTTGAGATCAATATGGCATAATGTGCAGCTTAAACATTACATATATACTTTCTATTGAAGAAAGATATTCTTTAAGAGACTGAGGTAATCGTGGCGCAGTCGTACAGCGTCAGGCTAAAAAAAATACTATTTAAAAGCAATGTTTTTTATAAGAATTTTCCTAGCATTCTGAAAACTCAAGTAAAAAGTGGTGGCAATTTATTTTGTGTTTTGGTATGGAGTTCATAATCTGAAACTTCCTCAAAAATTGTATAAATATAGGCGATATATGGGAGCACTAAATTAAACAGCATCCCATACTAAATTTTAAAATATTATAACAATATTTTAATTTCATGTTCACCTGTTTACAATTCAGAGTTGCGTTGTATTCAGAGTTGTGTCTGACGTCTTGAATATCTATTAACTGTTAATTTAAATAACACACTGCATGTTCGATTAAAACTCTAACTCTTCTATAGTCCATCTCATTTCATAAATTGTAATTGGAATTATGTACATAATTTTATATATTTAGATTAATTCAAAGTATACATATTGATTATGTGAAATAATACAAAAATTAAACAGCATCATAGTAACCATAATAATATTATGTAAATCTAATCTAAATTGAGGCCAGTCGTGGCGAAGGGGCACAAAGGGTGACTAAAACCGAGTGGCTGTGGTTTCGATTCCCACTCGAGGAAGTGAAATATTTACTTAAATTTGTTAATATTTCCATTTCTTCGCTCTGGTATCGAGGTAAAGCGCGGCATTGATTTCTGCTACTCAACACGCAATGCTTCCAGAATTCCGCAGAAACTGGGGAACGGAGTGTCTTAACACTAGGTTCCCTCTGCCTACCCTGCTGCGTGCGGGATACAGCGTGAAGCTGATATTTTTTTTATCTTAATTTCTTGCACTTATTATTTTAATAGATTTTTTCTTTTATACTTACATTCGAGTTACGATTATGTTTTTTCCTATTATAAACGTAGACATCTTCCAAAAGTAAGATGCATAGCCAACTTAAGACAATCATTGTATAACTAAATAAATATCACTTATATCACAGATCGAATTATATACTGTCTCTCGTAAATTACATATATACAAGATTCATTTTAATTAATATCTTCTCTTTATTTTTTTCATTTCAAAAGAAAACTTTTTACAATCTCGTTTTAATCAAACCCTAATAAGACTGTACTACGACGAATTTCTTTGAAGATGTCAATTTCAATTGGTACCAATGGAACAGACGTACAAAGTTACGTAAAAGCGACTGGTTTAAGGCAGAATCGCGTCGAAACTGAGTCTAACTATGATTGTAATACAAGAACGAGAGAAAATCGCGCTTAATTTTACAATATTTGTTTAGGAGATAATTATTCTGTAGGGCTTAAGAGACATATTACGAATGAAATATTTATTTAACTCTATTATTTCTACACACTATTTTCGTATTTCCGTCGTTAATAGTTTAAATTAAAATATATTAGGTTATTTAAAAGTAAAGATATTTCTATCAATGTTATATTAGAAAATCGTAGTCTTAGTAGAAAGGAGCACAATATATATATATATATATATATATATATATATATATATATATATATATATA
>DWAN01001895.1:0-16429 GCA_018230445.1 Heliconius hewitsoni
GTATTTATCTTTCCTAAGTGTGGATTAACACTTTAAAAAATGTTTAAAAAATAATGCATTCCCTCGGACGTTAATCGAACCCACAACCACCGCACAAACCTCCTACAAACAATTAGGATAGAACGTAATTCCCATTTCACCACAGTAATACCAACATGACCTGGTATTTAAGTCAGGTTTTCATAACTCCTGAGACTAACAATCTAATCCTACCGGCGAGACGTGGTTTTACTTTACATTTTTATTACTAGCTGTACATTTAAATGTGTATTTAGCACATAAAAGTGTAGGTTAATTAAATTATCACATAATTCGCAGAAATAATTCGGAGTTTTGGTAACAATTATACAATTTAATGGATATATATTTAAGATTTTTCCTTTTTGAGTGACTATTCTGTTTCAAATGGTATCTGGCGTATTGGTCATTTTACATATTATGATAAGCCTCTGAATGAAAAAGTACTCTCATAGATTTACAGTCAGCGTCTAACTCTAAGCGCAATGGTTCTGAGTTCGATCCTTACTTGGGCTTTTACTTATATTACATAAGCTTTTACTTATATTAATTTTCTTACGTTGATAAGACAAAAGCGATATTAATTTTCATCCCTTAAGAGGCAATGTCTCGAATACCTGGTTAAATATAGCTAAAAGATGAAAAACATGGTTATTTTCATACTTTTTTATACGTTTCCTATAAAAGTATTTTTCTTATCTAAGTGTGTAATAAGTTACTAATCATTTTTATCAGTTTTAAATAGCACTTTAAAACTGATAAAAATGATTAGGTTCCCTATATAATAAGAAATCTTAAGCGTTATAAATCTTTTAATGTTAACAATAATAGCTAGATAATGGAAAAAGAGTATATTAACACTAGTTTACCAGGTTCCCTCTGAGTACCTTACTTGTCCGGCAGTATGGAGCTATTAAGACACTATGTTCCACCGCATTTTCAAAATATGTTTGTTACCAAGGCGAGAAAATAATCAATTCCCTCAATTGGTAATCAAATGCGTTACTGTCGCGTTTACAATCAGACGCTAAGCTCATTAATATACATATGAATATCGATATTAAGCTAATATTAAATCTCACACAAAGACATCCAAATCCCATAATCTATTCCAAATCTCCAAATCAATGATATATTTGTAGAATAGATAAAAATAGTCTTCAAATTCTAACGACTTAAGTCGTTTCGTACACGTTTAGAGCGACGATCAATAATATCTCTCGTAACCTCTGAATTTTAGTGCCATTTCGTAAAGTTCAAAGACGGGATATTATATTGTGATCTAAATTTCTTGATTATAGCTTCTTTAATAGGAATTATATTACAGTCTCTGTTTTTCCTGCCTTTTCTGTAAGTAAATATAGAACATTTTTCGATTAATAATAATTGTGTGTCAGATAATATATTTTGAAACTTGTAAAAATAGAATCAGAGAAGTGTCGACGTCTCAGAGAATGAGTGTAATCCAGCATTAATAAGCTAAGGTACATAGTTACATTTATGCTGTTATGCTTATAAGCTAAATATGTAGTCATATAACTTTACCAACATATAGAAAAGTAGGCCAAGGGAACCTAGTGTTACGACATTCCATTCCTCAAAATTTACTAGGCGCTGTTTTCCAATTGGTGGAGCTCAACACCGCAAAAAAATAAAAATTTAAATACATTTCATCGAGTGGAAATCGAACTCACAACCGTTGCGTGTACAGTCACTAAGCATTCAACGGCGATAAAGTATTTCCCTCTTAAAAAACAAATTATTCAGCGAAACCTTACCTTTAAAATTTCCTTTTACATCTGCCATTTAATTTCATTAAGCGACAGATCCAAACCACAGCTAAGTAGTACAAAGTTGAATCCCGTAATAGCTCTTAATTAAATCCATTCCGCCTCTTCCACCTGAACGACTAATAAACTTGACCTTTAAAATTTCCACTAGTCTCGCCTACTAATGTTATATTTACATTTTATGAATGTGATAATTGTACGGTTATATATCGAGTTATGTAACTCGATACTCGAACTGTTAATTGATAAAAAAGATTTTTTTAATAAATTTTTAAATAAAATACGATTAACTTTTATATACTAATTCATCTGAAAATAAGTTATACAAAACACCCAAATCCTTTGAGGACAATCATTAAAATTTGTACAGACAGATTACAAATCGATTACTACAAAAAAATTCCCAAAATGTATTCAATATTGAAGTTGTTACTTTTGTCAATAGACGTAAAACGCTTAAAGTTACAACTGTGCGCGCCTCACCTACACTACGGTACCTAAACGGTCGACCTTCAAACGTCAGCCACTATTATAATTATTTCATTGTGTGTTATTAAAGTCACGCGATGTTGCGATAAGGCCGCCAAGTGTTTATTTTTTATAACACGCATTCCTTTTAGCTAGCAGAGGGTACCTAGTGTGAAAACATTCCGTTCCTAACTTTCCGAAACTCAACGTCGAGCTTTGTCATTGTTCAATGGGAGGTAAAGACAATATTAAATAATTAATTCCCTCGAGTGTGAATTGAGCCTACAATCGTCGCGTTTACAGTCACATGTAGTGTCACTGCGCCATGACGGCCTCAATCAGCATTTATAGGATATTTATATGAGGTATGTAGAACGAAACATTTACAAATTACTTATTTAGAAAACGTATACAAATTTGAACGTAACGGGACTCGAATGTGCCGCGCCTCCTGGAAACCGACCAGACGCTCTGATCGCTAAGCCATACGTTCTCATCGAGCTACGTCGAAATTTTTATACGCTTGTTACAACCTATTCATGTTGTTAGCATCTCTGTAGGGAGATTTCTACGTTCTACGTTCAAATTTTTATACGTTTTCTAAATAAGTCTTTTTCTTTCGTAAGTGTGGAATAACACTTATAAAATGTTTAAAAATATTTACAAATTGTTTTTTAAAATAATTATCATGATTAACAACTTAAAATTGTCACGATTGAAGGTAAAATTTGTAAATCAAATTAACTACTTTTACTAATGACAATATGGATTATAATTTAAGTATAAAAATTGTTGATATGATTATTGTAAGTTAAATTAAATATTTTTATAAGTGATGGCAGCACTGAAATAACTTTTATTGTGAATTATATTTTTTAAGGAACTTTGTCCTTGTACCAACATAAGCACCAAAAGCAAGAGCTGAGCATAGACTTGCTAACGTTTTGAGATCATCATTGAGCTGCAACAAAAGTGTTTAAGTGAAATCTCTAGTGCTAACAGTGTAAGTGATATAAATAAAAAGTTTAAAACGTGGCTTGTTTTGGGAGGAAACAAGCTGTCAACTGCTTTATCTTATCCGATCAATTTGCCATTAATCTAAGAGATCGAATCCACAAACAGCCTTTGCAGTTAACTCTTGCTAACTGTGCCACTAGGGCCGCCCTGCATTTAATTGCCTTTTAAAATTTCATTCGTCTCTGCGTACATATGTTCGTGTTCGATATCTACAGTACCAGCCAATACTAGTCTCTATAATCTCTCACATAAGAACTTTACTTACTTTTTACCACGTACTGACCGTACATTGCAAAAGCTTTTACAAGGGGTAGTATTAAAAAATCAATCCACCAATTCGCTTCGAATCAAGCAATTTACGTAAAACAAACATTTTTGGGAAGGAAAATATTAGAGTACATGTTTTTACAGCCTTTTTTGGGGGATGCTCTTCAAATATACTGTACTTTTAAAAATAGATAGGTGGAATTTATAAATTTTAAAAGTTTGTTATAAATTTTGTATTTTTCCCTTCTTGTAGTAAGGCAAAGTGCGGCGTTAAGTCCCGCCATTTAACTTAACGAGTTTGGTATATAGTGGGTAACAGAAATGTCTTAATAAGGCGGAGTGCCTTCAAAACTAGGTTCCCAGGTTTTCCCTGTCTACTCTATTTAGCGCCAGATACAGTGTTAACCTAAAAAAAGATATATATTTCTTAATTCGTAATATAGACACAGATAGAATATAAAACCTTACTTTAACAAGGATTCATTTATTTCAATAATTGTAAATTAGTAATTGTAGATTATCAAAACTAGCTACATGCTTTTTCTTGCAGCAGGGTAGGTAGATGAAACCTTGTGTTAAAACACTTTGTTCCCCGATTTTTGTCAAAATTGCGCATTGCGTATTCAGTGACGGAACATAACGCCTTTTATCTTCTTACTAGAGTGAGTACTGCAGAAAATAGCTCGTTATCTCGTGTGGGAATCCAACCTATTAATCGTCGCGCTCACACTAAGACGCTGTACCGCTGTACCATTTCGGCCTTTAATGTATATGTTTCGGCCTGTAATGTATTGCAGAAAAGTCAATTAGCGTTTAATTAACATTAAATTAGAACATAAACATACACCAAACTCATTAACATGTTTGTGTGTAACTTTTCACAGTTTATGATCGAAGTCAGTTTACATTTTAGAACATATTAGGTAAATAAATGAATAAAGTTTATAAAAAGTTATGAGGTTATCATAGAATAGTATGAAGCGCAGCAACACATAATGACTGCAAGTGACGGCTGTGAGTTCGATTCCCACTCGGAGGTGACAATAAATTAATTCCGCCAATCGACAGATCATTTAGTCGAAATAAAGGTCGTGCGCGTAAAACAGGGTGGTTTCCCACTGCTGCTCTGCTTATCTATTACGGTATTTTTAGCTCCACGCTGTATCCTATGCCTAAAAGGGCAGACACAGGGAGCCCCGGAACAAATGTATATTCCGTTCCTTAAAAGTCACTTGCCGCCGCATTCTGGCGTGTGGCATGTTGACTAACTTAACTCAACACCGCGCATAAGAAAGCTAAGAAATAAAAATATGTTATACTACATTTCCCTCAGTAGCAATGGAACCCAAGACCTGTCGCGATTACAGTCGCACGTTTTTGTAACCCTGCGCCACGACTGGCCACAAATTAAACCTTAAGTTACATAAAGAAAAAAATCAAGTTAGTCCCAAAAAACCCAACAAATTTTAATATCCACGACCTAAAAATAGGTAAAACCTCCCTAAACTCGCGTCAGTGACAACTTGCAAAGTGTAAGCACATTTCCTTCATGACTTCGCTGAAGTCGGATGTGTAGATTAATAGTACTGACAAACACATTCGTCGAGTCACTTGGACTAAACTTTTAAATTCTAAGTTAAATTAAACTTGGTTATTTTGGTAGTCGTTTGGGATATTTTTCCGTTTTTTTGTCTTTCTTTAGGTGTAGTTAACTTTAAATTAATACAATTATAATATTACATAGACATTAAAAAGACGCGGTCGATTTTTAATTTGATTTTATAAAACAGGTTGGTTTTATATGTACTTTTACTCTTGATCGGTTTTCCTTTGAAATTTTATTTGGCTTCAAAGCATTGTAGTATCTTCTATACATCGCCAATACTATATATTCTATATAGTCTATAGTAGTTCTGCCACTGAACACGAAACGAGAAAAGAAATATCTGAATGTGGAACTGAATGCCCTATCACTAGGGGTCCCCAGGCACCCTCTGCCTACATCGCTACGTTTGAGAACCTAATGTAAGGAATTGAGTGCTGTGAATTTATAAAATTAACTCTTAAAATAGTGTGGAGCCGCCAACTACTGTATCTCTATTAAGCAAACTCTTTTGACTAGCAAGCTAACTGCCATACAAAGAACATACGCTATATTTCACGCAAGTTTAAGCTGCAAGGACATTTTGCATTCGAGTCCCGTCACCGCGTGATAAATGGCGGCGACGGATACAGTCGGTACCCTTCCGTCTGCCACTACGGTTCCGGGGATGAAAATATTACGTGCCTACTATAGGCATGTAAAATTATGTACAAAAAATACGAATTAAATGCTTTTTTATACATGATCGGATTTTGTGTCTCATAAATTGTTACTCTTCTACATTTTACTCATATTTAGTGAATAAGCGGAGTTATTTTAAATATAATTTATTTTTAAAGTGGAAATCGAACCCGTGTATGCACATACATTCACAATTTGCGTTATGATCACAAAATATTTCGTTATTATTTATTTAAAATTACCTTTTACCTGTGGCTTTGCTTGTGTCGTCAAATGGAAAACTAAGAAATAATGAAATATGTAGGTACATGAAACAAACTTCAGTTTCATAATAAGCATGTTTTTATGTTATATTTGAAAGAAATGAAGAAAAGACGGAATGCAAGTTCAGTGTAAATGGTAACATATTAGAACAAATGATTGAAGTGATATATTTAGGAAGTATGTTCAGTAGAGATGTTCAGTAGAGAAGATATGTTCAGTAGTGATGGATGTGGAAAGGCGTATTGCTGCCGAAATTGCTGGTGACACGTCAACATATCTGCACGTTTGGCCGAACACAATGCAGTGTTGGTACCAACGCTGTTATATGGGAGCGAAACGTGGGTATTACAGAAGAAGAATGAGAAAAAGATGAATGCTGTGGAGATGCAATCTCTTAGTAGGATCGCAGAGTCAGCTTAGCTGATCGAATCCGCAATTAAGAGATACACAGAATGGCGGGTACTAGCGAGGATGTCACGGTGACAATGAAGGGGAATCTGGTCATCTGAGCATGTGGAACGAATGAGTGATGAAAGAATGGCACAAAAGATAGGGAAAGACGGGAAAGTAAAAGGTACAAGGTAGGAGAAGACCTCGGTTGACCTTCAAAAACACTGTATCAAAGATAGTGGAGGAAGGCACGTAAAAAGCCCGAAGTCTTAAATAAAAACAATTAGTTTCAGGATTATAATCCGCAATCTCTGCAGTGTTCGGTTAGGCATATGTATGTACCACAAAGCCGCAAACTTTGTGAGCATTTTAATATAACAATAAATTATATTTTATCATATTGTCATTATCCACTTTACGTAAATGTTTCATATAATTTTGTGGCTTTCAAAAGGCTCAATTTAATTAATAATAATTTTATTATCTTTTTCATACAATCGTAATCGTAGTAAAGTAATACTTTATTTTTCATTCTCGTAACTATGGAAAATTCATGTTCAGGGCACTCAATAATATTGAGTGACGGAACTCAATAACTTGCGTCTTGTTACCAGAAGCGCAAAATTTAATAGTTTCACCGAGTGGTAATCGAACCCACAATTCATTGTGCCTGTATTAATACAAGTATATACTTGTAACTAGTCCATACTAAACCATAAAGTCTATAACGTGAAGACAAGCTTCACCCATACGCGCCCCACCAGTAAATTATTCAAAAAGTTGCCTACAACTTTAATGGAAATACAATGTGATATAGCCGAAAGTTGCAGAGGTTAAACGTCGGAGCTTTTTTGTACATATACTATGTAAATGTGTTTCGAGAAGTTTGTAATAGTAGTTTGTTACCTTAGATTTCATTTTAAATGAAATATTTGAGTAGGTGTTTTGTTAAAAAAACTGACGTTATGAACACTTTGCATTAGTACGTGGCCACGGTTAGGCCTAGGACCTAGGTTCTCGGTCCGATTTCAGTCTGTTAAAAATACTCTCACATTACAGAGAAATAATGAGTATGAATTCTCACTTAGATTGCCTAAAGAGGTTAATTTAAAATGTGTAAAAATGTCGAGAACCAAAGATACGTGTAGCACTTAAAACTACAAAGCGACAAATAAGTGACAGTGTACAAGTAATTATAAAAATTACTATTTTACTACTATTGCAGTCACATGACTGCAATAGTAATTTTTATACATATCATATCGAATATCGGAGTGTATTGACACTTTGTTTCCTCTGCCCTACCTGCTGTAAAGCGCTTAGCTAAAAATGTATCCATACAGTGTGACGATATCGAACCTGTAAACGTCTTCATGTAAAATAATGACTGTCACTTAATACTTTGGAACAATTCGAAAGCTAAAGTAAACAATATGAACGACTTAATTTCAATTTAACTAGAAAAAAATAGATAATTTCTAAATGTAGGTAGGTGCCACTCAGATTTTTGCGGGATAGGTCAAGTGGGTACTCTCAACAAAATGCGATCTCAATTTAATTTTACCGCCCGCTTACCAATGATAACAAATTTTTATACGTAAATGTCTTTTATATCTTTTATTCTCGTGGATTTCAAAGGTAGGCAGAAAGAGCCGGTAATACGACCAAGTACAGCTTTTTATGTTAATTTTTGTTTTATCTTTGAGATGGGATTTGTGGCGTAATATAAGCCTATGGATGTGTTTGTAAAGAGATCAACGATTAATAGTAATATATTATAAATACAATCGTCGCTAGTGGCGCTATATAAGACTGTAAGCGCGAAGTAGTGAGTATGATTTCAAATTCAAGAAATAATTATTTTTATTTAATCACAATGTCTGATGATAAGAAAACAAGAAACGTGCCTTAAAGATAGAGTTCCTTTTCCTACAATTTCGATTAACAAAACATCAATCCACAGAACAATACAGAAAAAACAAAATAAATTTATTTAAAAATTTCATTAAAATCTTATAAACTCTAACAATTACTCGTGTTACAGATACTTATTATTACATATATAGGTATACTATTAAATACGTTTCGTAAACAAAACTAAGCCCTTGTAACGTAATACCGCCATGTGGACAAAGGACAACAGAGGGTAGTATTAGCACCACATGTCGAAACAACCCTCCATAGAGTGGCTAGTTTTTGGAAATTACAAAATTCCCCGAATTATTTGAGACACGAGTTCTACTGTTACACATTTATTTATAAGACATCAAGCTGTTATATAAGGGGTTGGTTTTGTACTTTCACTCTTGACCGATTTTTCTTTGAAATTTTATTTGGCTTCAAAGTATTGTGTGTATGCAGTATCAAATGTTATGTTGTGAATGTTATTTATATAAAAAAAAACTTGAGACCAAGGGTTGCGCAGGTGCACAAGCGTGCGTCTGTAAACGCAACGTAGGTTTGACTCCAACTCAAGGAAATGTTTATCCAAGGTTCCCACGTTTACTGTACGTTTACCCTACTACGTGCGGGATACAGCATCAAACTAAAAAATAATATCTATACTTGTAAGCTCAGAACAGTGTCTGGGATTTGCGACGAAAGGCTTCAAGAGGGTTGTAATTAATACATTCACTGCGCGAGCTCGACATGGTTTATCAACCACAGTCTAAACAAATTTTGCTTCATTTACAATTTACCCACTAACAGCGCGCAATTGATCAAATCATAGTACAGTGTTGCCATGGTAAGTTAATACAGATACGTATTACTATACAAAAATATATTAAGGGAACACAGGTGAATGGCGAAAGCACTTGAGTAGAACCAATCGCACGAGTAAAGTACTTGAAAGCTCTACAAGAATAACATAACATGCGCATCAGCGCTTTTCTTGAGCTTTATCCTAAAAGTTCCTTAGGTTTTACGTAACAAAGGACCATGGAAGTGCATTTTCGCGTTCAGCAAAATCTAGGTTTCCTAAGTTTTCTATGAAAAGAAGAGTGTTTCTGAAAGCCATATTAAAAGTATGTAGAAACCTTTTAGCGATATAGCACCTTGTGAATATTATATCAATTAGTAGTATTGGCGCAGTTGGGTTATATTTGACTTTACTCGGGCTACTCGTAGTTCTGTGTTGCTAAAAGAGATATTTTTTTTCATTTCTGAAGTTAGGCGAGTTAAACATGTCAATTAAATAGGTGAGGCCATCGAAGACAAAGCTTGGCGTTGAGTTGCGCCACAACATACAGTATCTTGAAAATTTTACGGAAAGTGGGTAGCGGAAGTGGGTGTCTGTGTGCCCAAATATACTAGGGTTGACCATACACAGGATAGTCAGTTGTTTGATTTTCACGATTATTACACACATAAATGAAGCTTTTTAACCGGATTAATCGGTATATTTAGTATTATACATTTTTAGAAGCCCGACGTTTAGAACAATTCCAGTGGTCCGTTTTCATGGGTAGACGGAGGTGGTGGAACATTGTGTGTTGAGCGGCGGATCTCAACGCCGCCCTTTAACCTGTCACCAGAGCAAGGGAATGAAAATTATTAATTATGCCAAATGCAATTGAATCTAAAACAGTCACGTTCACACTCAGGCTCAGACACAAATAGTTTTAATATATATACAAAATCCTTTGACAGTCTCAATCTAATCATTCATATCTAACAAATTAAGGATACATGTTTCATGAGGGTAAGTCAACACAATGCTATTGTATTCTAAGTGACCGGGTTATAGCTTAAAGAGGTTCGTTCGTGCGCTACGGTACTCGCGATAACAAAAATTATACATGTATTTATAGATACTAATTAATATTTATTTACGCTGTAGCGATTTTGATAAGATTTATTTGCTTTATGTGATAGGAAGAGCGTGACGTAGACGTGGCGTTAGGACCGTCTGTTCCCTAAACATAACCCAATTTTGCAAGATATTGCGTGGGCGTTCCAGTGAGACAATTTTGTATGTCCGAATTCAACAACGCGCTATGTTTATGCTGCTAAATAAAAATAATTTAAATATTATTATTTCTCAGAGTGAGGATCGAATCCACAAATATCGCGTTAACAGTCAGACGCTGTCCGAATGCGCCAGCGCGGTAAGTTTTTTAGTACATTTTTTATATATTCTTATTTTTTAGCATTACACTGTATCTTTCATGTAAATGTGAGGAAACGAAAGTAGTTAATTTCCCCGTCAGGGATTAAAACTCACATATATCGAGTTGACAATTAGATGCTGTACCACTGCACCGCGACGTATTTTTTTTAATACATTTTTCTTTTATATACTTTGTATTTATTTATAGACATCCTAGTGAGACGTTTGCTTGCCCTCCTTTTACTTTAGGACAATCGTATTATAAACAATAGAATGATAGTATTAATAAACAATAGGTATGCAATTGCATCAAGTGTATTAAATGCAAGCTATTTACTTTATGAAATATTTGAATTTTAGCTTCACGCTTTATTCTGCATATATTAGGGAAAGCAAAGAAAACCGGGGAACCTAGTATTAAGTATTAACCAAGTATTAACCATTCCTAATAAAACGCTTCCGATCCACACCTGTCGCATTTATAGTCGCGCGCGGTTGTCACAGCACGAATGGCCGACTGGCCTCAAAATTGTAATATTAAATAACATTGCAAAATATTGTTCGCTGTATTTTTACACTGTTTTGCTTACACTACAAAACTATAAAATTTGAAATAGTGATAACATACAACAAAATACCATGCAAGAAATATAAAGCTAAAAATAAGCTAAACTTACAGCATCAATCCTGTATAATCTCTGAATTTGTAACAGTTATAAGTACCTGTAACAGAAATATCTTATTAATAAAATATAAACATTTGAATAAAATTTATATCATACATTTTTTTACCGTCGCAACTATGATCTAATATAATTTGATATGGATACGATTTGCATTCGAGGATATTATTTTAATTCCGCTCTCCAGTAACAAGACAAAACGCAAAGTTGAGTTCCACCGCTGAACACACACTATCTTGAAGATTAGACGGAAACTAGCGTATTCAGTGTCTTAACACTACATTACCTCTGTCTCCCTGCAATACGCGCAATACAAAGTTCACTTAAAAAAGATTACAACTTAGCGATAAGTTACTACCTACACAAAATCGACTTTATAATAAAATATGTATAAAATATCTCTTTTTATCTAATATTTTATCCAAACCGAAAAGCAATCAAAACGAGTTCAGCAAAATATTAATAAACTATTTCTTATGTCTATAACCGTCAAAGTGATCGACTGTACCATTTAACAAGCCATCTTAACATATATAGTTAACAGGAAGTGCATGTTGTTGGTATTATGTCAGACTGTTTGAAATAGACGTAATAGACAGCACAACGTCTGACTGTAACGTGACGGATTTGGGTTCGATTCCCACTCAAAAATTAATTATTTTCATTTTCTCGCTCTGGTAACTACGTAAACCTCGGGGTTGAGTGCCGCCGCTATAGGTATACGCAATATTTTTAAAATAAGACTGAATGTGGGGAGCAACAGCACAGTGTTAGCAATAAATACTTATTTAGAAAACATATAAAAATTTGAACGTAGCGGGACTCGAACTCGCGCCTCCTGGAAACCAACCAGTCGCGACCAGGCTAGTCGTTTATGTTGTTAGCTAGTTTAAGTTGTAACAACCGTATTAAATTTGTCAAAAAATAAGTACTATACTTTTTTTATAGTCGCACGCTGTTTCCCGCGAATGTTAAACGTTAAAACACTGCGTTTCCCACTTTTCGCACAATTTCCTAAATGTTGCGTGTTGAAGGACGGAACTCAAAATAATTCACACCCACAAGTGGAAATCAAACCCACAATCACCATTCACACACACACTGTCCCGCTGCGCCATTACGAACTCGATCTAAATTTTAATAAACAAAATGACATAAATTTCATTTTTCAATTAATATTTATTAAAATTGTATAAAAAATATAACTAATATAGCCTTTTTACCCCGTTCATTAATACTCTTCGTATAAACCCTTTGAGTAATGAATAAAATATCAGAAACGTTCCGAAACTTTATCCTAGCAATATTATAACATGCTCTCAAGAGATCTGATGCTGTAAATAAATAACATTTTTTTTACATCATTAGGTTTCCTCTGCCTGCTTCACGCCGTGTTTCACACACACATAGAAAAACTAGTGTTAAGACACTGTTCACCACTGAGACACTGTTGGGTTATTGCGTGGCGAAGAATTGTGGAGATTTGCGGGCCGTAACTCAACGCTGCGCTTTGTCTCGACACCAGAGCGAAGAAATGAAAATATAAATTGTAATAAATCTTTAATTTTCTCAATTCGGTATCGAATCCACAACCATCGCGGTACGGTCACACCCTTGTACACCTGCGCCACGACGACCTATTAACAAAAAAAAACAATATATGTTGTGTATTTAAATTACTGCGTTAAACATTGCTAATTCTGGTCAAAACAACTAACCACGTATTGCATTTTCCATTTGATTTGACGAGATATTACATGTTACATTTCAGAACACAACGCCGCGTTTTGACAGAAATTGAAAACACAAAATATTTTTAACTATCAACATTCCAACTAAATAAAACACATTGGTAAGAGATAATGTAGTGTGATTTGCCGCGCCGTTTGGAAATTTAAATATGAACGATTTCCAAGAGGCGCAGGTTCAAATCCTGCAACGTATAAAAAATCAAATATTTATACGTAATCTAAACGTTAATATCTCTTTCTTTGTTAACATTCATCAAACGCACCGATAATTTTCAATTAATAAACGAACCTACAACCACGCCGCTTAATCGTTATTTTGTTCCACACAGCCGTAAAACTGTCGCACACTATTAGCATACTAACGCAATAAATCTGACCACTTTGCGCTTGGAAATATGAATATATGTATAATATATTAAATTTTCATGAATTTCATTAACAAAAATAATCATTCATTCTATAAATATTTAAGTTGATTCCGCCTATGTGAGGATTTTACTGAATTCAATATTATGTTTAAGGATTACAATATTATTTAAATACGGAAGTGATAGTATGTAATAACGATAGAATGTGTAACGCGCCTGGTTATGGGTTCGATCCCCAGTCGAGAATATGAAATATTTGTGGCGAAAAGTGGGAAATGGAGTGTCTTAACACTAGGTTTCCTCTGTCTATCCTGCTGTGTGCGGCATACAGCGAATCTGATAGTATTAGTATTATTATAGCACCAAGATTAGATGCTTCGTAATTATTATCTGCTAAAGACTCAAACGCGGTTTCGCCCGCTCAAATTTATTTTTATATTATAGCCAAAGGATAATATATTTTTTAAAAATAAAAATATCCTCATGTTATTTCTTATATCTCTTCAAATATGTGTACAAAATTTTATGATAATCGGTTTAGTAGTTTTGGCGTGAAAGCGTAACAAACAAACTTAAATTCACATGTACAATATTAGTATGATGATTAGTCGTAGTTCGTTTGCGTGCGCTTTATGACTTAATTGTAATTGCGTTTTACCCGTTCCCGTAGAAGTTTCGAAAAATTCTCTCTTCATGCTTTACATTTCCTTATATTTTGGAGAGGGTTCGACCCCTTCGCTTGTTATAATAATAAGCAATACAATGTAGAAAACGTTTTGTTTCTACTAGACAAAATAAAATACTCACAAAAGTTGTTTTAATAGGTGGAGGAAACCTGGGAACCTAGTGTCCACCATCCGTCTTCCACTTTCCGCCTAATTTTCAATGCGTTGTGTGTTCGGTGGCAGAACGGAAAGAAAATTAAAATATTAAATATTTAATTCTCCCTATTGCGAATGGAACCCACAACTGTCGTGTGTGCCACGACCTCTAAAAAATATTACTATGCTTTAAAAAAAGTTAGACATGATTACGTTTTTAATATAATCAAAAGAAAGGAACAATAATTAAATATATTTTGTAATTATAATATAGCAACGTCTTGTTTTAAATTTGTACAGCGTGTAGACGTCTCATAAACATAGGCGACAATTTATAATTAAAACGTGTAATTGGAGTTTATGCTTTTAATTGAAATATAAATATAGGCTTAAGACCATCGTGGCGCAGTGGCACAACGTGGGATACGAAAGGCGATGGTTGTAGGTTCAATTCCCGCTCGCGGTAAAGTTTTTTTTTTTTTCATGCTCTGATAACAAAAACTGTCTAGTAAAAAAACTTTCTCAGCTTCTGGTATATGAGATATTCAGTTTTAAGCTAAAAGAAGTTTGTATAATTCACTGATTTTTAAGATTCCGTACCTAGAGAGTAAAACGGAGCAGTATTACTAAGTCTCCGCTTAACCTTAACCGTTTAACCATGTTTCTTTAAATTTATAATCGATCAAAAGTATTAAAAAACCAGTCAAATGTAAATCGACTCACCAAGTATGTCGTACCAATTTCATGATTTCCATAAAAGAATTCATTTCATAAAACACTTTATGAAATTATAATATAATTACAAATAAATTAATTTATGGTGATATTAATTTCAGCTTGATACTTCTCGTGTATTGACCACGTGATCTTAACAGATAAACTGACAGACAGAAAGTCAGATCATAAAAGAGGATCACGGAACCCTCAAAAAAAAATGGCCACACAAATCACATTCAGATTTCGTATTAAAAATTCTTATCAGCCAATTATTCTTCCATTGGTGCAATAACAATGTAATCAAATGGCAAACTACTGTACCTTTGGAAGACAGCCAAGCCGGCCCAATGAACGGGTTCTGACCACGACCTCGGTTGCCCTATCGAGATAGTGCTTTTGCATTTTAACTTCGTAAGGAAATGTCCGCTCAACTCGACAATGGTATTAAATAATTTTGGATACACTAAAGCTATAGTAACGCGTGCTCATTACTAGCACGAAAGCATGCTATTCGTGCTAGTAATGAGGCGTGCTACCTGCGCCACCGGGGGAAGGGGGTGTGCTTTGAGCGCGTTTAAACATGTTTGCTTATTGATCATGCTAGCAACAAGCAGAAAAAACTCAATAATAATATATAACTCTATTTTATATTGAAACAATGCCTTTATGAGAGTAATTCCTTTTATTGCTTCTTATTGTCTTAATCAGCTAAAATTATGGGATAAATTGTATTGGAATGAAACTGATGATCTTATTTAATTCTATAGTGAGTGGTCACGGAGAAAGGGGGTTTCCATGTTCCACCATCTGCACTCTACCACTGGCAGAGAAATTGATAGAATATCGAGTATCGAAGTTTCCAAACCGCGCTTACAGATTGCATCCCATTGTTTGCTTTGAGCACGCTTATATATATGTGTTCCATTATTTGCTTTGGGCACTCGAGCATTCTTAAAAACATAAAACTAAATGAAAGTAAATGTATCAACTTCAATAGCACGCTCGTTTCAAGCATACTATGCTTACCATTTGTTGAGCGTGTGTAACTGTAGCCTAATATTATAAAAAATTAACAGCTTGATTGGTTGAACGTGCTGAAACTCTGAGTGTGAACGTGGTCACTACGGGTTCGAATTAAATAATTATTTTCTGTTAGATAGTCAATGATGACTATACTCTATATTTGCTAGATATGTATGTATATTACCGGATTGAGGAATAGGGTAGTTGTGCCCACCCCAAGAAAGAAAATTTAACTTATATACAGATGGACGTCTGCGCTCCTTTTACGGAAACACCATATAGGGTAAAATATTTTTAGCTTATACCTTAATCTTGAATCTTGGTTATAAAATAATTATTTTATATATATATTATACCCTATATAGGAATCTTGATTATTTTATAAACAAGATTCCTCAACTGTTTTTTTTATGGAAAAGACACAGCAAACGAGCGTGCGGGTCACCTGATGGTAAGT
>DWAN01001896.1:0-16425 GCA_018230445.1 Heliconius hewitsoni
TCGAGTCTGCCCATGCGTGTTGCCATTGCTGGCGACGTGGCTCTACCACACGTACAAACTTGTGGCTAACTTAAGTGTATATTAACACCAATTTTTCAGGTTCTCTCTTCGTACCTACTATATAAGGTATGGGAGGGAGGACGGATGAGGAATATAGCGTGAAGATAAAAAAATAAGGTTTTGACAATAATTTCTTTGCTCTATGCTTATCCTGCAAACAAGGCGGTGAAACATAAAACAAAGTTAAGTCACAATCCAAATCAGCGCAAATTCTAGAGTACAGTGAACTAAAACAGAAACAGATATAAATGCGTGTTATCACACGACCTCTGACGTCTGATAAGAAATTTAAAAATATATATTTTGTTTTTATTTACATCTAACCTTTGACTGTGTTCCTGTTTTTGGCGATTTGTGATCTCGCGGTAGTAACAGTAGATATTATAAATATCTACATCTTACGGAACATTAACAGATAAAGGAAGATACAAAAGTAGTGGTTTTAAAAGGAGATCAGCTTCACGCTGTATCCCGCACACAGCGGGGTAGAGGGAATCTAGTTTTAAGGCACTCTTTAAGGGAAGATCTCCCTTCATTTTACGACACAACAACACTTGGTCTATTAAAGAACGTACATGGGACAAAATAAACGTGTAACGCTCAGAATATGTAATGCTCAGAATATGTAAAGTTCAGGAACATGAATTACACTCAAAAAAATAACGTGAACATGATAAATAAAATTAGTAAATAAAGTTTCCGGCCCGACTTCGAGACATAACGTGTTGAATTCCGCTATTCAAATGACGGAATTCAACACCGCATTTTGCTTTATGAGAGTGGCAAGAGAATGGAATCGAACGCTAAACAATTGCATGAACGACCACACACTGTTCCAACGCGCCATGATGGTTTTTATTTAAAATAAATTAAATTATACTGAAAATTTTAACTTTCAAGGGTGTAAAAATTGAAAAGTAGGGACCCCCGTGTGAGTCCTTGAGTGACCCCTGTTTTACAAACACGTTCTTATAAAGGTTCTTTTGAAGTTATTGAACATCTGAGAACTCGCTTTATTCAATGGTCTGAGTTTTAAATAGGTTTACCTTTACAAAGGATCTGTATAACAAGACGATCATATTTTTGTTTGGAAACAGCTGAACAGTATTTGTTTGAAGTTACGTGTAATAATAATTCTATTTTTTAAAAAACTAATTATTTTCATTCCTTTGTTTTGATAACGTGACATAGCTCGGAGTTGAGTTCCGCCACTTAACAAGCAGTGTCGAGACACTTGGGCGATTAGTAGGGAACAACGTGTCTTAATAATAAGTTCCCTTTGCTTTTCCTTCTATATTTGGGAAGTAGGGTGAAGCTGCTCTTTTTAACCGACTTTGGTAAAGGAGAAGGTAATTAATTAGACTGTATTTTTTTCTGTTTGTTACCTCAGAACTTTGGACTCGGTGAGTCAATTTTGATAATTCTTTTTTATTTAAAATCTAATATTTCCAGTATACAATTTCCAGTATAGTAATTTGGTCCAATTCTGACAATGTTATCACTTAAATTTGCGTTGTTTATTGTTTGAAGTATTTTTTGCTTAAAATAAAATCATAAAAATTATGAAGTTGACAAAAAATTAATTAACAAAAAATGTCAAGACTTAATTCCAATGTTTAATTTTGGACGATGTAATATGCACACAAGAATTTTTACATTCACTTTATTTTTAGACACGATTAAAATAACTTTAAAAAGGTAAGACAAGTTTAAGAACGGAACGGTAACGTACCAGTTAAATTTATGCGAAAAGTATTAAAAAAAAGTATATTTACAAAAAGTATATTTGCAGCAGCAAAATATTATTGGTAGCAATAAAAATAACCAAGGAATTTTAATCAAATTTGCCTAATACAGCAACGTAAACGTTAAGTGAAAGACGGAGTGACTATTCACTATCCACCATGTAAGAAACTTGAATAAAAACACTTGCTTGTTAAAAAGAAGATTCACCTTTTAATAGTATGTTAAAGGGACCACTGACATAATTTATAAAATAATATTGTTGGTTGCTACACATACTAACATCATGTGGATGTAACATATAAAAAAAATAATTACGTTTATTCTATTTATTTATTTTATTACATGGAAACACCATTAATAAACTATAAAATTTTAAGGTACAAAGCAAACTTAAATAGTAACGGGTCACATGAAATAATTAATGATAATAGTTATCACAATTTATAAGAAAATAATGTTATTAATAGTAGTTATCTACCTCTAACGTTATATAGATGTAAAAACTGAAATAAATTATTTTTATTTAATTGAATTATTTATTTTACTTTATGTCCATTATATTTTTTCTCTGTTTTAATTTTTCGGGTATATAATGGAAGCCCTTTGCTAATCTGATTTCGCTATTAAGCTACGCAACCACTACTGAGGCCGTAGCAGTGCTACGATGTATTCATAGGGCAAGGCTATTTTAGTGTTCTTTCTTAAAGATTGTTAGGTAATCTTTGATCTTTATTATATTTTCTTTTCTTTTGTGTCATTTAGTCTTCATGCATATAATGGAATAAGCATAGTGATATAATATTTTGTCATTTACATTCCTGAGTGAACGCCAAACACACTCTGCCTTGTATTTTTTTTTTAGCTTTACTCTGTATTCCGCATTTAGCGGACAGGCAGAGAAAACCTAGTGTCCGTGCTACTACTCCATGTGCAATATTCGCCTAAATTCGAAAATCTACGTATCGGGTTGTCAAAATCAACTCAACGCCGTGTTTGGTATAACCAGAGCAAGGAAATGAAATTCATTTTACAACCATCACGCCAGCCCTAATTATTTAATGGTAAAACTATTTTTTTAATTAACTATGTTAGATAATAATAATATTTGGATACACCTATGTACTAGTATTTCGGTATTATTTGTTTGTGTGTTCTTATAGCTTAATGATACACAACGTACAACGTGCATACTCGTACACCGCCCTGGCAGGAAAGCACATACAAACATGTTAACAATATGGTAAATTTGTGTACTTTGATTTGGGGGCAGTATCGTAGTAGTATGTAGGTCAAGGTTTTATTGATAACTCTCTTTGTATAGGTAGTTTTTCCAGCAAACGGTATTTTTTTTTTTTTTAAACATCCAATTTATATAGTAGTAGTAACCATCTTACTGCTTCTACATAATTTGTTTAAGATTCGAGAGGAGCTCGAATATCTACCGCTCTGAGCTCCAGACCCTTGCATATCTGTTGCTTAACAAAAAATACCTTTTAGAAAACATAAAAAATTGAACGAAGCATTGTAAAACAAATGTGTTTTAACATTCTATGACTTTACCTTAATTTGAGTAACTAACTTTTGATAATGCCACTACGTACAGTCCACGAGGTCTAAGCCGAGCTTTGCATTTGTGTTCATATATGTATAGTGTAGGTGTAATGTGACTTCTTGGTAAAAACCGCTTTATGCTGTTTCTTGACAACCTCATGTATCAATAGCAGCGTCACATATACAACTTGTGTGAGTGCAAAGTACTCCTCGCGAACTGGATATTATAGTGATTAAAGATTTTCTTTTCTAGCTTCACGCTGTATCCCCTATATAGCAGGGTAGACTGCTTTTTGAATTTTGGGGCATTGCGTATTGAATGGCAGCGGACCTCAACACCGCGCTTTGCCACCAGAGCGAACAAATGAAAATATTAATAAATAATAATTCATTCCCCCGAGTGGGAATCGAACCCAAATCCATCGCGTTTACAGTCACACGCCACTACACCATGACGGACACTCAAGTGATAGATTTACGCGTCGTGTAATATATCTATATATTATGTCATTCACTAGAAGGAAATCATTTCATTACTTAGTTACATATATTTTTATACTTTATGACACATAAACAACTATTAACGCATATAATTCATGTAAAAATGTTGTATTTATAAATAAATAAAACAATATATTAAATGTCGATAGCTCTATTAATTAAGGTATGAGAACAGGTGTCGTT
Source organism: Heliconius hewitsoni (assembly GCA_018230445.1). Taxonomy (NCBI): domain Eukaryota; kingdom Metazoa; phylum Arthropoda; class Insecta; order Lepidoptera; family Nymphalidae; genus Heliconius; species Heliconius hewitsoni. The sequence goes on from DWAN01001896.1 coordinate 4,042, forward strand.
ATGATCTACCTTTAACTAGATGTAAATTTATTAATCGAATTTACGCATATATTCATTATCTTTTAACAATGCGCTAAATTCCTACTAACACTAAATGCCTTAGTACATTTCTAACGAGATTTACATAAGTACTGATTACATTATGCATTTCGAGCTTAAATGGTTGTAATGTAATAGTTGAAGCTGTCGTGGCGAAGTGAAATAGGGTATGACTGAAAAGGTGACGGTTTTAGGTTTTGTCCCAACTCGGGGATTACCCCGATATAACCATTAGGTTATATTTAATTTATTTTCATTTGTGGGTAACACTCGTTATCAATTTATTAATCATCTACTTAAATTGTAACTCGGCGATTCTGATAATTATTCAAAATTAGGCTATTGTACAAATACCTCAAATATAAACTTTTTCTTTACTTAAAAATTGAGTTCCGAGTTCAATATCTATAAACCACAGCTTCAGGTTCCTTTACTTAACAGTTACGATTAATTAACTGATACATTTCAAGAAAAAAAAAATTTAATAAATTCACGCTTCAGCTGTATACATTTCAAGGACGTTGCTATTTTCCTAAAATTTTTAAAGTGGAGAACAGAGTGTCTAAATACTACTTTCCCTCAATCTACCCGCAATAAGTGCCAAATTTCCGAAGCTAAAGAAATGTCAAATCTCCAAAATTAGACATTGCTTAAATTATTATTTTTTAGCATTTCTAAATAACATAAATAATATATAGTAATATTCTTTTGTCTATGAAAATCTTCTACATGATGGAATAATCTAAACACCGATAGCAAAAGGTCGTGAGGGAATTGGACATGTTTCAGGTCAGAGGTCACACCGACCCTCGTGCACCGACGATCGATGACACCTCGCGTATGATAACTGATAATCTCAAATAATTATAAGTAAATATTTGTTTTAGAAACTGCATGGCCTATTTAAATTTGTTAATTGTTCGATAAGAATTACTATAACTGTTTTATTCTTGTAGAATATTTAGAACTAGGAAATTGGTGAAAATTTACTTCGCGTATGGTTGCAACACCCCTCTTTTTATATATATTTTTTTATATGAGTCATAATCAATTATTTCATTTCAATCTTTAAAAATCTATTAATAACTAAATCTTTAAAAAATCTATAAATAATCAAATAATCAATCTATAATCTATAATATATAATCATCTAATAAATTAAAACATGTTCTCCATTTTCTGCCGAATTCTGGAAACATTGCGTGTTGAGTGGCAAAACTCTTTGCTTTGCCTCGAGGCCAGAGTGAAGAAATGGAAATATAAATTAAAATAAATATTTCATCTCCTCGAGTGGGTATATCGAACCCACAACCATTCGGTTTTACAGTCACACTTTGTGCCCCTGCGGCCTCTATAACTATTAATCTTATAATAATTATTAAAATCTATTAATTGAAAGTATTAAGTATATACTCGCAAATTACTCGGCGCTTCGCTTTTTCAGACAATCAAAAAGAAAGAATAAAAATCTATATTACGTACGTAAACGTATTCTATAAGTCCTCACAACTGCATACTAAGTATATATTTGTTAATAGTGTAAATTTAGTTTATTTTCATTTAAAAAATATAACACTAAAAGAAAAAAAAATACATTTTTTTTCACTATATCGATTATTAAATATAACCAATTGAAAGTATGCTTTATAAATTAAATAAATAACTTCAACAAGTAACAGATCGACGTAATTTTGCACCCTAGCATTTAAAATTAAAAACCCTACGTATTTTGTGTAGGCGGAACACAGACTCCGGGTACAGATCGATACCACGTGGACAGAATGCCGCTCAAGCTGGCTTAGCCGCGAAATATGGGAAAAACTTTATTGAACGCACAAATTAGATAAAATATGTAGTAATTATAGGATATAGGGATTAAATATTACGTCATTATTAGTTTTCTTAGATAAATCTATATGTAATAATTAATATATTTTTTTTTTATTAAAAAAAAATTAAATAAATAAAATAAATCTAATTATTAAAATAGTAATTTTAACTAATTATCGTCATTTTTATAGAAATTAAATAAATCACGGAGAGTACCATCTAAAAAAAATTTATCAAAATCTACACAATTTAGTAAGACTTTTTCTTGCTTAATACTTATTTTTATTTATTTTTACATAGATTACAAATAAATATTATATTAATATCGATCAGCAGCATTTTTCTTTGACGTCAAACATTTGTAAAGTTACACCGGGTGTTGCGTCATGTTGTCCGTATTCTTTTCTTACTCCGTTAAACTTGAATGCCAGCTTTTTACAATCTGAACTTTTCTCAGAACACAGCACCGGTGAGATAATTAATGTAATTTAAAAATATTTTAACGTAAAATGCTTAAAAGAAAGCATTTAAAGTTAATATGGCTAAGTTGCAATTAAATTTTTTCTAAAAATAATATAACCGCAGTTAATTTCACAGAAATAAGATAATAGATTCAGTATTATTTAAAACAACATATTATATCTAAATAAACACTGCATTGTTTTTTATATATTTTTTTATTCATAAATTCATTGTAAAATGATAAAAAAATAAGCCAGTATTTTATGAATAATTATTCATTTACATACCAATATACAATTATATACCAATTAATATATTTCAAGCTTTCTTTTGATAACACGTTGCGGTCGGTGTCATAAAAACGCGGCCATTCAGCCAGAAATTTCGTTTGACATAAAATATCATAAAGAATTTTAAATATTATAATTATATTATAGCAATATTTAAAAATAGATTGCATTTAAATGTTTATTAGATTTTGCATATTAGTATTTAGTATAAACAACGTGACGTATTTTAAACGAGCGGTCGCGCTGTTTCGAAAGCTGTTTACTAATTTCTTACTTTTACTATAATCATAAAGTAATTTATTACCTATTTAAATAATAATTTACATACTCTTTTATTTTGTTTAACAAAAATATATCTAGCTTACCGGTACATTTAAATATAGAATAAATATTACATTTATAAAAAAAGCAGTTAAAAAAATATATATATGTTGAATTAATAATCATAATAATTTACTTACATTATTTTTTATTTTATACAATATTTTCACTATGAATTAAATTACAATATAACAAAACACAATTTTCCCGCGTTTTTTCGCTATAAAACGACTAAGCCCGCCAAGTGGGATCGCGAGACTGCCGTGCGCCAAATTGAAGTGAGATGGGGGAATGTATTCGAGAGTAATAGAGATACAACTACGTATTGAACGTTGGGGTGGCAAGGGGTTGTATGACGTTTGGTGTTCTTTTTTTTTATTTTTTGTTTCTGTGCCCATGATGGATGCTTTGTGATCCTAATATATATATTTTAAATTGAGTTATGAAGTTGTAGTTTAAATATTATATTTAAAGCGTACATAATAATAGTAGTAATTTATAGTAATAATAATAGTAGTAAATAATCGTTAAAAAAATGGGATGGAAAAATTTTGTTCAAAAGAGTAATAGAGATACAAATACGTGTTGAACGTTGACGTAGTAAGGGATTGTATTTCGTTTAACTTTTTTCTATTTTGTGTGCTCTGTGTGTCTGTCTGGACAGCATTTATAAATCCTAATTTATTTTTGTTCCTTTAGTCATGAAACTTAAACTATGCTAAGTACTTTAAATGTTATAAGTAACATAGTGATAATCATTATAATTTTGTTGTAGCTATAAAAAATGAGATGGGTAAATAGGACAAGTAGAAATACATTATTAAGCGTTGGAGCTTAAAGACGTTTCAGAACGTTGGGTGCTTTTTAAGGTTCCATACCCAAAATGTAAAACGTCCTGTTTTCTCATTACTAAGACTCCACTATCTCTATGTCCGCCCATCACTAGGCTATATCTCACGAACATTGATAGTTAGACAGTCAAACTTGTGCACATATATCCTGTTGCCGAGATGGCAAGAAATCCTAAAAAACAGAATAAAATATATATTTAACAAGGCTTTTATACAACTGTGATTTTTGTGTCATTTTCATACTTTATAGACATTGGAAATCGTGCGCGAGTACATCTAGGATTTTACCGGTGTTATTATATTTTTAACTTTTGTACAAAGTGTAAACTTGAAAATCCTAATTTATCCTACACGCAAGCAACGTAGAAGTAAATATTGAAGTGATAAAGAAAATGAGACAATAAATATGTATTTGGGAGAAATATTGTATTTGTTTTTTTTTTTTTTGGAAAAAGACAAGGCAAACGAGCGTACGGGTCACCTGATGGTAAGTGATCATTGCCGCTCTCGACCCCGTACAACACCAGAGCTGCGTATCGGCCTTTGTTGTGCCTGAATATTCATTGATTTAGTTTTTTTAGTTACACGCTGTATCCTGTACATAGCAAGATAGGAAACCTGTAAATCTAGTGTTCTTATTAAGATACTTCCTTTCCCCACTTTCCTCCAAATTCTGGTGGAATTTAGTGTTACGTATCGGAATTTTGCCTAGCTATCACAAAAAAGAAATTAAAATATTAATATTTCATTTCCTCGAGTGGGAATCAAAATCACAATCTGTCGCGCTTACCCTTCTGTGCTTGTGCCATCATTTGCCTTAACTAATTCGTTTTTTTATTTTTTATAGCAAAAGATTATGCACATAAATGATAGTTAAATACTCTACTATGTAGAGTATGGGTAAATAATCTTTGTACGTATTAAACGTTGAGTTTATCGTATTTAAAATTTAACTATAATTATAAATTCTGACTGATAATATATTTTATAAATTAAGCCTATGCAACATATGTTTTTTTTTGTTTTTATTGATCAAATCAAGTTATAATAAAAAAATATTAGGTAGAGTCCCTTACACAGTCCTAAAGAAAGTAATTTATAGAGACACAAGGAAGTATTCTTAACGTTGGAGTGATAAGCTCTTTTTCCTTTTGTATATGTACGATCCTTTTTTTTCTCAATCCGTATTTCCTATTGTGCAGATTTTTTTAATGAATTTTACAATAAAACTTACAATTGCTTTCTCTCTTTGTGTAGGAATTCCAGGAAATCCTTTTTTTAATGTTTCCCTGTACAAATATACACATGTAGTCTCAAGGAATGTAAAATCTTAGCTTACTAATTTATTGATTTATAATTTAATATAAGATTTATTACTAATTTATTGATTTATAATTTAATGATAAGAAAATAGCCCAACGTAGAGAAGTCTGGCAGTGTCTGACTATTGACGATGGTTATGAGTTGTATCTCCTCTAGCAAAAAAGTTTTTTTTAAATTATTATAAGCGTCTTTACAATTTTTACATTACACTTTTATTCTATAAAGATACATACATACTTAATAATATAAGAAATAAAAACATTATTTAAACCTCAGCATTTAGATTTAATTTTTTTTATTCAATCATTATTTAAAATACCTAGTTTAAATATAACGCTTAATTTTTATAATATTTTAGTGCCTAGTATTATACTGTATTGAGAAGAAGTTATTTTGTATGGAAATATTGTTAATAGTTAATATTCCCAAAGTAAACAGTTCTATTTGAATTTCAGAAAGACTCATCTATCGCATATTTTTTTTCTTGCAATATCCTTATCACGGAACTTTTATATAAATGGCTAGTGTTTAGAGAAAAAAAAACTAAAAATATTTCTTAGGCTTCACTCAGATATCCATGTTTTACTCTTATATATTATTATTATTTTTTTCGTCTTGCAATTCTTAGTAAGAACTAGGCACTCAGAAAAGCAGAGAGCGATAGAAGCTAGTCACACACTATTGTCGTTGAGTGAATTTATTATTATTTATATATCTTTTTTTAGCTTCACGTTGTATCCCACATAGCAGAGAAAGCAAAAGGAACCTAGTGTTAAGAAATATCCGTTCCCACTTTCCGCAGCATTCTGAACGCATTGCGCGTTGAATGGCGGAACTCAACACCGCATCGACACTAAAGCGAAAAAATAAAAATATAAAATATTTCATTTTGAACCCACAGACTGTTTGGGTCTATACTTACAGTCACACACTGGTGTCTGCATCTTTACTGGACATAATTATTAATACCATTAAAAATGGTTATTTACATAATTAAAAAGGCACTGTCAAAAAAAAACAAATTAAAAGTAAAATATTAACAGAGAATTACAGTAAATTAACAATCAAATATTAACAGAGAGTTAAAAGAATTTTGTTATATATTGCAATTGAATTATATTTAAAATTTAAAAAAATATATGTTTTCAAACATATTAGGTATATGTACTAAAAAGTTATACAACGATACCTATTTTTCTCTATACGTAATACAGAATAGAATACGTAAATTGACGTCAACTATGACTTGACATAACATGTAATGTCATTTATTTGACATTTAATATTATTCAAAACAATATTTTTTTTTCTAATTATAATTGTAAGTTTTCGCATAGAATGAATGAAATAGGTAGACTTCTGATTCTTTATGGAAGCCAGACTTTCACCGCACAGGAAGTGGCTGAACGATTATGGCGGTTAACGAAAGCTTTAGGCTTCAAAGGTCCTGTTCAGGCGATGGACGATTATCCTATATCTCAATTAATTCATGAAGAATTTGTGCTTTTTGTGTGTGCCACAACGGGCCAAGGTGATGAGCCGGATAATATGAAAAAATTCTGGAAGTTTCTTCTTAGGAGGAACCTTCCTTCGAATTCTTTAATGAAACTCAAATTTGGAGTACTAGGCTTAGGGGACTCTTCATATACTAAATACAATTTCGTGGGTAAAAAGTTACATAAGAGATTAATCCAACTTGGCGCTAAACCACTAATTGACATAGGTATACGAAAATATTACTTTTATAATATGGACAAATAACAATTATATTATTTTACATTTGTATATCAAGCTAATTTATTTAAAATGTTTTAGGATTATGTGACTATCAACATGACTTAGGTCATGATGCAGTAACAGTTCCTTGGATGAAAAATTTTCTAACCACAATGAAGTATTACTTTCCTAAATTGCAGACAGATACACTGAAATCTGCTTTCATTCCAAGATGGAAAGTTTCATTACTTAAAAACACTGAAAGTGTCAATGGAAGTAGCCTTTGTGAAGATATTTATTATAGTAAAGGATGCAAAGATTCATTTTTAGATCCAATATATTTAGAAATAAAAGAGAATAACAGGACTACTCATGAGTCACATTTTCAGGTATTTAAAATTAAATATTCTTATTAAATTATAAATTATTTTTTAACATGGTTCTACTGCAATTAGTTTGATGTGCTATGAGATAATTTGTTAAAACAATCTTTAAATAAATGCAAAAGAAATAATAGAATATTTTAGATCTTCAACCCTATTATAATGAAAATAAAAATGAATTTATTAAAATTTAAAAAAAAAACTTTTTTTTTATTAAAGTAATAAAATAGGATAAAATGAAAAAGCTAATTATTGAAATGAAATGAAAAATAAAATATCCCATCCCAAATAAAATTATGTAATGCAATTTGCTCAGCTATTATTAGCATTATTTATATGTATTCATATTTTCAAATCAGATCAATATCTTGACTTGGTTTCCTCTTTTGGCTTCATGTTTTATCCAACTTATAGGAAAGGGGGATTGTCCTTAGTGCTAAGATTCTTTGTTTTCTGCATGCTTTTTAAATCAATTACTTTTGTTACCAAAATGATAAAATTAAGATATTTCCCTGATAATAACAAATACACTCACCCACAATTATGAAATAATTCAACATTTTTAATTATAAATAAAAAATATTTAAAATATTTGGGACTATCTGTTGTAGGACGTAAGATTAATAAAATTAAAAACTGCTAATCAGAATAAATTGGAATATAACCCTGGAGATGTTTTTAACATAAGACCGAGAAACAGCAAAGAGGATATTGATGACTTATTTGATATATTTTTAACTCATAACCTGGATATAAAACCCTATTACCGTCTGCTAGTGGAGGAATATCATGAAGGTATGTACCCAGTAACCATGATTAATAGGATTATTTTTTTTCAATTAAAATCTGCTTGAAATGTATTTTATCACTTTTATGTGTATTGTTTATAATAGCATTAATACTTCTAAATTTGATATAATCCAGCATGCAGAGATTTCAGATATTTGAGATTTTGGGCTTAATAGTAGCTCTTTTGAACCATATAATAGTTTAAAACTATAGGCTACTAAAACTTGGAAATATCATTGAAACAAAAAGGGTGTTGCAAAAAAATATTACTGGTGATTTTTCCGGAAAAAAAATCTGCTTCGTACTGTGTCCTGCACACAACAGGGTAGGCAGAGAAAATATATTCCCCACTTACCAACGAAATCTGGAAGCATTGCGTGTTGAGTGGCAAATTTCAACGCTAAACTTTGCATGTTGATGCGAAGTTCGGCTTTAACTAGAGGGAAGAAATTAAAATAAATATTTTATCTCCTCAAATGGGGATAGAACCCACAACCAGTCACGGTAATATTTAAACGCTTTTTATTTGACGAAGATATTGAAACTTACGAGCGACAAATTATGAAGATAAACTTTGGCTTTTATAGCATGTAAACTTTTCGCGACAATGTAAAATTAAAATAAATCAACACTCTATTTATGGCCCCAAGCATATGCTCGAATCTTGCAGGGCTTCTTGGCGCCCTTGCCACGGAGTTCGTCCTCGCAAGCAGCCACAAATGTATATATTTTATAATCTTATGAAAAATGCAAGGGCCGCCAGTTTAGAATAATCTTAGAATAGTAAAAATGTGTTATCCTTATTACGATAACTAACTACGTTCAAATCTATTTCTTTAGAAATTTAGATGTTTATAAGTGCTTGCATTTTCCACCATAAACAAACGATGATTATAGAGTATTTTGATTTTGTAAAGCTATCCTAGCACAGGCTGTGGATTAGCTAATAACTTGGATGGTGGTTAATATTAACTTTCACTGGCTTTAAAAAATATATTTTACAATGAAAAGGTTTGGGCCATCTATTCTAACTACAAAAACATATATAAAAAACAATCTTAAAGCTTAGAGATATACAGGATATCTTAATTTATGTAAAAAAATGACTTATGGTTATTTTTATTGACCTATTATACATTTACAATATCGATTTTTATGTTATATAAATTTTTGGTTATACAAAGACAAGATCAATTTATAACGGAAGCAAAAACAAAACGCTGATGTTTAAGCGACACGTGCCTGCAACTGTCAAGTTTTATTTGTCAAACTTGTCAATTTTATGCCATGTGAATTTGTTTTCAAAATTTCTATTACATTCGGTATTCGTTAACATAAATAATGCTTAGACGGCAGGCGCGTTTGCGCCGCGAGTATCTGTACAGAAAATCTGCTGAGGAAAAACAAAAGAGTATTCAAGCTAAAAAAGATCAATTGAAGAAAAGTTTGGAAGAAAACATTCCTATACATGGCGATTTACGGAAAGAAGCTATTGCTTTACAGAGACGAATTGAATTTGAAGACAAAGGTAAGCTAGTAAATTGTTATTATCAGTAGTTTTAAAATAAAATTTGCTTTATTTTAAGATATTTTTGAGTTGAATTTCATATACATTCATTTGTTTAAAATATATTTTCAAAAAACTTAAGGGCCCGAAAGAGCAGCAGTAATTGGTGGCAAAATCAGTGGTGGAACAAATACACTCAATTCTCAAGATGATGAATACAGATTTGCTGGAGTGGAAGATCCTAAAATTATGATAACTACTTCTAGAGAGCCCAGTGCCAGGTTGAAGATGTTTGTGAAGGAATTAAGGTAAAATACTGAAATTGTTTTTTGCTTGATGAAAGCTGAAATTTGAGAGGACAGTGAAATTGGTCCTTTCTATTAAGTATGTAATTCACAGGTTCCTACTAAATACTTATGGTGCTCATAAGATTTAATTGTGGAAAAGTAATTGTGGGAAAAATAAGTTTATGAACTCAAGAAAGAGAAAATGAAAATATTTTTTACACCCATTGAGAAACAACCTAACAACTGTAGACAGCAATTTTTTTACAGCCAGATGCTGTGCCTGATGGCCTGAATTATACTATTATATATTATTGTTTCTGTTAGTTATATTTTTTTTCATACATAGTGCCTAGCAACACAATTTTCTCTTCCTATTTTGGACTATATTATTGTAGCAAGAAAATTCAATGTCACAACTGTATTATCCATCATCAGTCTTTTTTGAAACATATTAATATTATAGTTATAATAATTACAGCTATATTTATATTTAAATGATCTATTTTTAGATTAATATTCCCAAACAGTCAGCGTATGAACAGAGGTGGCTATGAAATGTCACAATTGATACATGCATGCCGAGCCAATGATGTTACAGATTTTATAGTTGTTCATGAACATAGAGGTGTGCCTGATAGCTTAGTAAGTAAAAAAATCCTTTTTTTTACATTTTTTAAATATTATTCTAAACTAAGAATAGAAAAATATCTTTAGAAAGCATATTAAAAATTTATTTAGTTGGACTCAAACCTGCTTCTCCTGGCTCTGCCCAATCTGAAACTTACATTCTATCCAAACTATGTCAAAATTATTACACGAGTGCTTACTCATTAATATTATTAGTTTAACTAATTTTAACTTTTATATTTTTTTAAATTTAATAAATATTTTTAGTCAGCAAATACTTTTTTTATTAGTTTTATGCTGGGATACAGCACTCGGCAAGGTAGGCAGATGGAACCTGGGAACCTAGCCTAAAGGCACTCCATCCTCATTAAAATGCTTCTGTTCCCCACTTTTGCTTAATTTTGGAGCAGCATTGCGTGTTGACTAGTGAAATTGAATGGGGTGCTTTGCCTCATTACCCGATTCAGAAAATGAAATATTTTCTTTACATTATTTTAGAGGATGCAAGTCGCACAAAGAAAGTAAATGCAAAAAAAACTTGTACAATATGAATAAGGTTAAAAATATAAATGTATACTTTTTCTAGGTGATATGCCATCTTCCATATGGACCTACTGCTTCATTCACATTGTCTGGTGTAGTGATGCGCCATGACATCCCGGATATAGGGCCCATGAGTGAACAATATCCTCACTTGATATTCCATAACTTTAAGACCGACCTGGGTATGTAAATTTAATATTACTGATTTAAGTAATAGTTATGGTTAATAGTTGTTTCATATTAATAATTTTAATTGAATAAAATAAATTTAAGAAAGAAGAAATGGTAAATTGTTTTTTGTGACAAAATATAATGCAACATAATGCAAAATATAAAAAAAGAAAAGCAATAAACACTAATTTTCAATAAAATTATAATTTTAATTACTAACTCCCCTATATTTATAATAACAAATAATAATCTTATAAATAAAATTCTTCAATATTCAGCTAAAAAAGCAAATCCACCTCTGCTATACTCAATACTAAATCCTGAAACAAATTCTTTTTCTCGTTTGGCAAAATCAACAAGAGTTTGGTTAATTTCTAATATAGAAGAAAAAATATATATTCTTATAAATTTGTCTTTTTTATATTACTTGAAATTAAAAGATATTCCGATAGGACAGACAATACTACTATTTAAAAATCTTCCTATCTTAGGCCGTTGTGGCGCAGGTGCTCTAGCTACTTTAAACGCGACAGTTGTAGGTTCGATCCCATTCGAGGAATGAAAAATATTTAATATTGTCATTTCCTTGCTCTGGTAACGAAGCAAAGCATGCCTTCTACTTTCGTCATACATCATGCAGTGCTTCGAGACTTCAGCAGAAAGTAGATGACCGAAGTGTTTAAATTGGAACAAAGTGCAATATATTACTTTACCTGCCACATATGGCGCAGCGTGAAGTTAAAAGAAACTATCTAAGTATTATTTTGTATTTTATTTTTATTTTACAGGCTTAAGAGCGATGAGTATATTGAAATATCTCTTTCCTGTTCCGAAAGCAGATTCAAAAAGAGTAATCACTTTTGCAAACAATGATGATTATATATGTTTTAGACAGCACACTTACAGAAAGGTATGTTCATTTTGTATTTAATATTATTGTTGTTATCATATATATTCATTTAAGAGGTTTTTTTTGGAATTTTAAATATTTAAGTAGAATGTCATTGCATTTGTTTTTTTTATTTGTAACATCCATTTTTTTGTTTCATCTTGAAGAAAGAGAGTTATATGATTATTTATAAACTGTTAAATAAACTTTTAATTATCTCAATTAGTTTCGTTTTCTACAATTATTATATTAAAAAAATGCTTATACTGCTATGCGTAGCAGTATATATAGCAGGATACACAGTAAAAAATAACATTCAATTGTTAATATATTTATTTCAGGCCGGCAAAGATGTT
>DWAN01001897.1:0-16424 GCA_018230445.1 Heliconius hewitsoni
TATAAATTTAAGTAAATATTTCAACTCCTCGAGTGGGGATCGAACCCACAACCAGCCACACTTTGTGCCACTGCGCCACGACCGGCCTCATTTATAAAACAAAATAGTTAATTTATAATTATAATTTTTATTATAAAAACATTGTTTACACATACAAAATATAATGTAAATTATAGTGTCATGGTGACTCGGTGTGACAGCTGAATGTTAACGCGATGTTCGTGGTCTTAATAACCTCTCAGATTATTCCTTTTCATTTCCCCCTCTTGTAGACAAAGCGCGGCGTTGAAATCTGCTACTCAACACGCAGAGTCCCTATTCGTGCGGGACGCGAGGAATACAATACCGTGACACTAAATTACCTACCTTGATATAAACTCTCATCTTTTTTTGCAGTTTCACGCTTTTTCCCACATAGAGGACCCCTTTTTACGCACAAATTTCATAGCTTTACGTGAAGTGGCGGAACTGAGCTGCGTATGTTAGTATTGGATAGTTCTAATTGCTGTATTTTGTTAACAGGAAGAACCAGCCACGTCTGGTGACAGTGGAGATGAGAGTGGCAGTGAACCAGAGTCGCCTAACGATAAAATCATACAGAATCATAAACAAGAATGGATGTGCAATGACGATCGGGATGTTAAAAGGTTAGTTGTATTGTATATAACCTTAACCTTATTTAAAAAAAAACGTTTCACGTTTTTCCCAGCAGCATAGCAGAATAGGTGAAGAAAAACCTTTTTTTTAAGCATTATGTTTTTATATTGATTATAATATTGTTCACATTTATAACGTTATTATTTTGCCGATTGGGCCTCGCCGAAATGTAATATTGACTTTAGCTTTTTCGACGAAATAAACTTTTAAATTATATTAGTATAGAGTAGAGGTAAAACATTAGTATGTGAAATCACGTTAAAATGTCGAAATGGTATTTCTTTACAGAGATTTAGGTGCTAACGATAATCTCCCATCAACGTCTACGAATCAAGAACCGGAAAGCAGCAAGTCAAGTCAACCATCCTTACCCAAGATTTTACCAAAAATCGATCTCCCAGGCGGTGCTATGTTGTACCACTCGAGTGTTCTTACTGGATTGGATGGTCTTGGCAGTAACTTGGGCTTGGGCAATTTAGCTATGGGCTATCCTCATAGCTTTATATTAGGATTGGCCAACCAAGGTCAAGAAGGAGGTAAATTTAATATTTTTTTATTTATTTGTTTGACGAAAGTCTCTTAATACATTTTTTTATTATTTTAAGATTTTGAAAACCTAGGAATCAACTTAGAATATTGCTTGATTTTTTTTTGTTTTAACATTTTTTTTTCTATTTGTAACTACTTTATTGAAAATTGTTGGATTATATAAGTTAAAAATGTAGAAATTATTTGCTAAATATATTTAATAAACATTGTTATAGCAAAATTACATTTACTTCAATGTAATTTTGTTATAAACTTAAATAATATTTTTTAGCTTCATGCAGTTTCTTGCATTGTTATGCAAGAATTTTAACAAGATAAAAGGCAAAACCTAATATTAAGACACTCCGTTTACTACTCTCCGCCTTACGGCGAAACTGAACGCCTGAAAGTTAAAGAAAATAAAAGGCTCAGTAATTTATTTCGTGTCTCTCCTCTAAATATGAAGAAGATATGTGAGGATAAAACCAATAAAATCAAATAATAAATCAATCACACTGTATTCTATTTTAGAGATCAGTATTGAGACCATTGATATGATATATTGACCACATTGTGTGAAGACAAACGACGTCTCCGCGATAGTTATTATCATATTCATCGTAGCTATACAGTATAAACAGATTTAGAATTATTGGTTCAGTACAGATTTGTGGGGTACCTAAGAATTTATTGAGTTACCATTTGTAACGTGCATAGCGTAGCTTTGATATCGGCGACCGCAATCGATATATTTTATTTAGATTTGGATTCATACCAATTTTGGAGGCAAATATATATAAATATAAAAAATATTTTTGTGGCGCAGGGACTTAAGCATGTGAATGTCAACGTGGTTGTGAGTTTGAATCCCACTCAGCAGGAACGAGATATTTTAATATTTTCGGTCTGTGGTGTTGAGTTGCGCCACTCAACAAGCAATGCTTGAGAATTCGGCGAAAATTGAGAAACAAAAGTGCCTTAATGGGAACGGAGTGTATTAACATTAGTTTTCATCTGCCCTCTCTGCTATATCCGGTATCGGGAGAGTTTTCAAGAACGTTTTCGTCGTTGTCGTCAAGTTTGAACCCGAGCCGAATTCAAATGCCGCTACGTATTTTTTTAAATATATTCTCTAAAAACATGTTGTCTTCCAGCGTCATCATCATCAACCCAGCCGCAGTTCATAACAATACCGCTGTCAATGGCGATGGCCGCGGCGGGGACTCAGAACGGATGCAGCGCCTCCAGCGATGACAGCAGCGAGTTGCAAGATTTGAGCACCGGTGGAAGAAAGTGATGTTTAATAGGTATAATATACTATTTTAATGATTTTAATCATATCAGATGTTCAATCGTGATTTTAATTAATTAAAATAGGTACTTATCAAATTTTTATTATTGATATTCTTGTATACTGTACTAATACTTTGCAAGAGGGACGGTAATTATCAATGTGACGATCGTGGATGTGATTCCCACTCGGGGTGATATAGCATACAACGGCCTGGAGTTCCGCAGCTCAACATGCAATTTCTTAAAAAAATCGACGGAGAGTGGGGTACGAAGTTTCTTAACACCTAATTCTCTCTGCCTGCCTCATCGGCGAGCATAATTTTGTTACAAAAGGAAATAAAAATAAAACATTTTCCCGAGTAGGAGTAGAACCCACAACCGTCGCGTCACACACACACTATGCGTCGTGCCACAATACTTAAAAACAATTATATAACTTAATATATCTTTTTACAGAAAACATCGAAATATGGAGAATTGCGACATTATAACATCACTATCACTATACTCTTTACTTATTAGTTATTTACTACTTATTTACCAAAGCTATTGGTTGATATCTAAGTTCAATTTTAACTTATGTAAGTCGTACTTTGTCTTGTATCCTTTTATTCCTTTCTCAACTACTTTATGAAGAGACCGGATTTTTTTTATTTAAATTTTATTAATAATAGAAAAGATAATTTGCAAAGAGAAAGATAATCTTATCAGATATTAATTAACTTTAAAGCAATATTAGAATTTATTATTACTTGTTATTCGCCTTTGAGTAGTATTATTAGTGGAAATCATTTAAGAAATGCTTATTAAAATGAACACATTATGTATATATGTAAGTTAATTATATTAATTTTTAAGTTACCAATATTATTTAAAGCTAGGTCCAACGCTGAATAAACAGCAGGATTCACACACTTCGTTCTTTTTCAAAATTTTTGCTATTTAAAAATATAATGCTACTTAACTTATAACAGTATATATTAATAAGGCTGACTGTAAATGCGTTGGTTGTCGGTTCGATTTCCATTCGATGGAATAAATTATTTTCTTTTCCTCGCTCTGATAACGAGACGACAATTCCTTCAAAAAACTTTATATTCCGCTATCTAACAAACGATGTTTCGGCATTAGGGCCGAAATTGGAAAGTAAAGTGTCTTAACACTACGTCCCCTCTGCCTACTCTTTTATATGAGGGAAATATATTGAAACTAAAAACTATAATATTTATAAATCAAATTTTCATTAACATTATTGTATAAGATCTGGTCTCTTGTAAAATATATTATAATTTAATTTAATATAATTTATGAACAATAACAAAGGACAATGTGTAATAATACGGGCATAGATTATGTATTTCATGAAGATATTTTCTCAAGAAATGAAATTTAATTTTCAATATTGTAATTAAATGTGTTGTTTGCGGTCATCGAATTTTCTTTGAATTATTTTTTTCCTTTCACACTTTGACCAAAAAGAACACAGTGTTAAGTCACGTGTTTTTCTTTACGTCTTAAATAAATATCTGTGTATAAATAAAACTCTTCCTTTACTTAGTGACGGACAGACAACGCACAGACGAAACGGACGGAAACAAAAAGTTGAAATTTGGCATGTAGGTAGGTTAGAATGTGAAAGAGAGCTGCGCCACTACTGGCCTTATTATCTAAAATTCTAATTAAATTTTTGAACATAAATCTCAATAAATCTTAAAATCTTGAAAATCTGTATTTTTTATATTATTATTAACAAAATAAATAAAAACCTATAAATATAAATGATTTTCTATTTGAAATACATATACTATGACAGTATTAGCGTTTAGCGTAAGGTGAATGAGGCGGGTGTTTAAATTTTTAGGTCAATCAATTGCAGTGTTTTAGCCTTGCCAAGTTGTCACTCGTTGATTGTAACATTGTATAATACATTAACTTAAATTGCTAAGCTAGTTAAGAATGTTTGTATCTAAAATTAGTATTTTTGTACCAAAACTCTGTTTTTAAAGTAAATTGTTAATATGAAAACGTAATAATAATATTTTTACAGCATTTCTTTATTAGCTTGCAGGAATATCAAAATTCAGAATACTAGTTACCGACTGGTAGAACTGGAATCAGCAAATGTGTACTGAAACATAAAGTTTAAGTTTAAATATCAATTATATATTTGAATTATAGTGTATAATAAAATACTTATTACAATGTAAAATCATTATATTCTGTATAATTGACAGCCCGTTTGTACTAATTATTTTTGTATGAAACACCAATTTGTAAATCATTGTTATGCTGTATATATCATCCTTGTTAGTTCACTTCTATGTTAAAAGACGAACTACGGTAGAAAACAGATTATACGTTTTTTAGATTTGAAATTTCTCTTTTTTTTTTTTAAGCATTTATGATCTTAATTTTGCAACAGCTTTGTATTTTAAAGAACTTGGCACCGCTGCCGTGTGCCTAATTGTGAAACGAACGTTTAGAAAAGATTTTGAAAATGAAAAAGCCTATCTTTATAATAAGGTAGTTAACTCTAAGACTGTATTTTTTTAAGTACAGGTAAAGTAAATTGGGCTGTAATTTACTTGGACTGTAATGAGACCATCACTCTCATTCTGTTGATCCGATATAATATGTTAAAAAGTCTTTGTTAGGATAAATTTTATCTTGAAAAAAGTGGTTACATAAATTTATATTTCCGCGGTTTGAAATATAATTTTTAAAGCTTACATTATCTTTATATAATTGGATCATTTTGACTTTTCTCAACGTTCGTTGATATAAAACGACTGACGGTATTCATCAGTTAGATGTTTGATTTTAAGTAATTTAATACATGTTCCTTATTGTTTCATACTGATTAATAAAACATTATAAATTATATGTTATTTCATTGAAATATTATTAATGTCCTAAATCCTTTCCAATTCGAGAGGATCCACTTCAGATTCTTCAGCAGAAACAATATAGTGCCAAGATACTCTGGTCTCTTCTTTACACCCAAATTTGAGACATTGCTTGTCGAGTGACGACATTCTATGCCACACTTTACCTAGAAACTGAAAATAATTCATTTATATTACCTACTCTATTATCTTACGATGTTAAGACGCCGTACCACTGTGCCTTTAATTGTTATAGAAAAAAATACCTTATTATAAATAAATCAGTATCTTAAATATAACATAAAAAACACAAGTAAACATGTTTTTAATTTTATAATTGTTGCATGTGAAAACTACCTACTAAGTCGAGCCTCTAGCATCAATTTTGATGTACCCAAGTGCAGCGTTGAATTGCGCCACAAAATACGCCATAATTTGAACTTGGGTGGAGAGCAGCGAATGAAGTGTCTTGATACGAAGTTTTTATTGCTTACCGTACTATATGCGAAATAAAACGTGAGAGAGGCGAGAGCTTTTGTCTCTCTTTACCTACCTATCCTCTATAACTGAGTATCGACGATCATCGCAAATACAAACCAATCGATAACAAAACAACATTTCAATGAATTCAATGCTAAAAATAAATATACAACAACAAGACGCCATAACTATTCAATTCTAGAAAAAAAGAACCTGTTCTCATAAAAAACTCACAATCGATACCGATTCGAGAGAAAACGACAAAAACCATTGAGTTGTAATCAACCAGTGTAAAGATATCGCCGAATTATTTTAAAATACAGTACAGTAATATTTAAGACACACAGTTTCCCACTTTACGTTTATTTTTCGAGACATTGCGTGTTGATTGGTGGAACTCAACACAGTGATTTAGTGCGCGAGTATTGTAATAGTTTATTTGGAATTATTTTTAAGCACTTCAAATCTTTGATGAATCTTGGATAAAGAGAGATGTCCATTTCAAACATGGTGTCAAACATTCCAATGGTGTTCATTGGCATAACTCTACACCGCACCTTATTTAACCAGACAACAACACCTGTGGTAGATGTGTTGCCGGGAATCATGAAGAGGGAACCTAAGTTAATACACTCCTTTCCCCACTTACCACTCAAATTGCGGGACATTTCGTGTTGAGTTGACCCAATGAACACGACGCCGCACTTTGTCTCCTTGCAAGAGCGAGAAAAAGAAGATAATTTGTTCTCTTTACTGGGAACGAACCAAACCGTCGCGTTTCAATCAGACAGTATGTCGTTGACCCATTACTATCTTTAAAGATTTCTAAATTTACAATTAAATTACTATTTTTTTCCACTATATGTACTGTATTTGAAAGGTCAAATAATCCTCTCTATATCCTCTCAATAATCCTCTCTAATCTAAACGAGAATAGTTTTCAACATGGAAATTACCCCAAAGGATCTCACAACCATCGGCTTCATATACAATCACCAATACTGTCACTGTTTGTGCCAATGACATCTGCCCTGGCTAACTTTAATTAATATGAGGCAAAATACAGGTTAGACGCCTATAGCCTTGCCGGACAGGTGATTTCTTTGAATGTTATTGCATTTATTATAGGATATTTGGTTGTACATTTTATATATTAAGTGCTGCTATTGGCTGTTTCTTGACCAATCGGTAAACATTGATTGACAGGGTAAAACTAGACGTAGAAAAGCATGGAGGCGAACGCTACGAATAAATTACATTATTGTAAATTAATATTTTTTTATAAGTGAAAATGAAATATGGAATAATTATACAGTTTGCATTGCTGGTCGTTTTCATATAAAATTTTATATGGTTGTGTTGTTTATATGTATTTATATAAATATTTTAATAATATATATTTTTTAACTAGGGCTATCATGCCGACAGTGACTGGCTATATTGATGAGGGTGGTGGTTTGATTTCCACTAGATTTTATTAAGTAAGTTATATTTAATAGAAAAAGAGACTAGTCGTGGCGCAGAGGCACAAAGTGTAACTCTTAAATCAAGTTGTGGGTTCAATCCCCACTCCAGGAAATTAAATATTTATTTAAATTAATATTTTAATTTCTTAGCTCTGGTGTCGGCGCAAAGCGCGAAATTGAGTTCACCCACTCAACACTAACAACAACAACAATGCCTCCAGAATTTCGGCGGAAGGTGGGGAATAGAGTGGACTAGGCCTCTAACTAACTTCCCTCTACCTACCCTGCCATGTGCGGGATACAGTTCGAAGCTGGTTTAATTTTTTATTTTTAATACAGGAAGCAAATGAGTGTTTTGCTTTTCATTTCTCGACTTATTATCGTGCGGCGTAATGTTCCGTCAAATGACTCACTCTGTTTATAAAATGAAAAGGTGAGTGAAGAACGTTCTAATAAGCTATCTATCTATATATTGTAATAATATATGAACATAAAAAAGAAATAAATTTGAACATTCTGTAATTTTAAAATTTTAAATGTCAAAAATTGAAACAGTGAGTTATTGTCACTGTTTCTGTTTCACTAATTTCCGCAAAGCAGTATTAACACTCCGGTTCCCATATGTTGTCTGACTTTTTAGATTTTACGTGTTGCGCAGTGGAACTAAACGCCGCACTTCATCAAGCAGAATGAGAAAATTAAAATAATTTCAAAATTTCACCCGGGCGATTCTAGAATCCACAATCATCGTGCTTAAAAACAGACATTGCACCTCGACGGCCGCAGCTTATATACATAAGTAAAACTAAATAATACCTGAGGCCTTCGTGACGCCACTTTTCGACGCCACAGTTCGATTCCCCATCCGGGCAATTAATTATTTTCCTTTCCTCTAATAGTCCGCCAAAGCGCGGCGTTGAATTTCGCCTCTCAACACACAATGTCTCAAAAATTGGGGTGTGAATAACGGAGTGTCTTAACAGTAGGTTCCTTCTATCCGTCCTGGTACGTTCGAGTACAACGAGAAGTTATAAAAAATACACCTAAAATCAAATAAAATCAAATCAGCTTCACACTGTATTCCGCACCCAGCAGGGTAGGTAGAGGGAACTTAGTATGCCGAATTCTTTGCGTGTTGTGTCGAAACTCAACGCCGCGCTTTGCCTCGACATCACAGCAAAGAAATCGAATTAAAAATTTAAATAAATATTTCAAATCCTCGAGTGGGGATCGAACTCACAACCAGTCGCGCCAGACTGGCTTACCTACTTTTTAATTACAATCTTTATTCAAAGAATATATGTACATATTTTCAAATTCATATATATACCTACGTGGGAAAATATGTCATTATAATTAATTAATTCTCTATTAAATTAAAATTAGCCATCAGTCAATAATTTTAAATATAAAAAACTTGATTATCCCAATACAGAATACTATCAGACGTACAAAGAAAAAGTGCAGAACAAATGATCCATGTCTTACACTGAAAAATAACTTAGGTACATACTTGTTTCCCTGAGCCACGATGAACTTCAACTAGCAGAATGAGAAAATTAAAATAATTTCAAAATTTCACCCGAGTGATGCTGGAACCCGCAACCATCGTGCTTAAAAACAGACATTGCACCTCGACGGCCGCAGCTTATATACATAAGTACAGCTTAATAATACCTGAGGCCTTCGTGACGCCGCTGCACAGTTCGATTCCCCATCCAGCCAGCCAGATATGACACTCCTCCTCCTCCTCCTCCTTATAATGCATATCGCTTCTCCATTTTCCACCGAATTCTTGATGGCATTGTATGTTGAGTGGCGGAACTCAACGTCTCTCTTTGCGTCGTTACCAGAGCGAGAGAACGAAAATATTATTAAATACTTCAGTACCCCGAGTGCGACTCGAACCCACGATCGTCGAGTTTAATTTGAGAGATACTGTACGCTTAACTCAAATTCGAGTGGAAAACAACAATATATTTGCAAATATATATAATTTCCATCGGCCCTCATTTTGACGAGCCCTGAGCATATTTACGTGTTGTTATTTTAAGCAAGCCAATGCACTACAAGATAATTAACTTTAATTATAATTATGTGAAAACATTTTTCTAAATATAAATGTTTCTTTTTTTATGTTTTGTTGTTAAAAACATTGTATTTAATCAATGATTATTGATTAATGACATTAATTGATGTATTCATAACATTATTGTCTATATTGGGCAAAAATATTAAAAAACTAGTCGTGGCCCATACCTTTCTTTATAGTGTAAGTAGAAGAAATGAGTGCGAAAAAAATAAATAATAAATGTAAATAAATATTTCATCTCCTCGAGTGGGGAACCGAACCCATCGATTTTAAAGTCACACTTTGTGCCCTTGCGCCACGACTGGCCTCTTGTATATATGTAATTTCCCATTCTTGTAGGAACTTTGACTGCTTCCTTGTTTCCTTGTACTCCCTAATCTACCTACACGCTAGATTTCAACTAAATCCAATAGTTTCGGCTACGTTGTCTGTCAGTCACCTAGGCCCGTATCTTTAAACCGCTATTAAAGAAGATCTAGGAAGAACTGCCAACAAAATCGAAAAATACTCTCTTCTAATATAAAATGTACAATTTGATAATTTAATGCTATGCTACATGAAATTTGAATGAGTCTTAATATGAATTCTTAAACATAAATAATCCTTATAGTAACTTGTATAGCCAAGGACAAAGACAAACGTGATTTAAGTTCCCGGTTAAGGTAAGTTCCGTACTCTGGTCGACAAATTGCGGCGTTTACTTCCGCCACTGAACACGCTATTTGGATATTTCTCTTAACACCCTCTCTAAAACCTTACTATGTACAGGATACAGCATCAACATTTAATATCAACCCTTATAATATTAATCTTTTCAGCTTACAACACAGTTACTGTAAAGAATAAGGTCTTTTAAACAAATGACAGTAATTTGTAACCGAACGTAACGTAAGACGTAAATAATAGGATATCGACGTGACGGCGGGCGGAGTGATGGCGGCGTACTGTTTGAATAACAAATGTTGCCAGTTTATTTTAAGGAAAATTGGGTATTTCAATGGACTTTTTTGCCTTTGGTACAAATTAAAATAATAGAAATGATGTATTTTTGACTTGACGTACTACAAAGTTTAAAAGATTTTAATTACAAATGAAAAATATATTTTTATTACCTAATTATTTTATCTTTAGGATGTATCTCGCTTACCTATAACAAAGGAAATCAAGATTAAAAAACTCTGTTACCCAATTTTCGACCAATCTTAAACTGAAACATTGCCTGTAGAGCGGTAAATCTCAACACCGCGTTTTGTCTTTTTGATAGAACAATATAATCAAAAGACCCGGAGCCGAGATAAAATTTACACATATTTCTCTAACATCTTCATTTGCATGAAAAAAAAAACTAATTGAGATTTCTTGAATGTCAATATTTTTTAGCACCACTGCATATAGCAAGATAGACAGAGAATTGCAGAACTCACCGCCACGCTTTGGCTTGTTATTAAGCCTGGTTTTCTCCCCGAGTGGAGGAAGCCTACACAACTACATTCATGTATTTCCATCAAAAATAGTCAGGCTATAAAAGGCTGTAGGCTATAAAAATAAAAACTTTTTTATTGGTGAAATAGTAAATCTTTTTTTCGGGGTGGAAACCGGGCTTTTTAAAAATAATAATATCATAAGACTATCCTGTATACCATGCTTTTAACGGGATACAGCGTGAGGCACAACACTCAGAAAATACAATTAAATTATTACACATATTTATAATTTGATACAAGTACTATATTATATTACAACGTGCTATGACTACATTTTATATTCTAAGGCCATTTCACAATTACTGAATATTTTTATGTTACTTTGAGTCATTTACCTAGGCATGCCTATAGGAATGTTAGTAGGCATGCCTTAATGGCTTAGATGCCTGTAAAGAAGACGTCCTTGCCGTGCCTCAGGCCAGCTCGATTTTAGTATGATAACACTAAATGTTTCACCCAGATCTGTATTCTCATATTTTGTTAGAGAAAAAGGTTAGATTTTCGTCTCGAAAAAGTTATGATTTTTTAGAAACAAACATTTTATTAATATGTAGAAACGAATATTTTGCTAAAAAATCAACCCAAATAAATATGATTTTTTACAAACACCAAGACGATTCATTACTTATTAAATACATTTTTTTTCTACTATAAATGATATAGTATAACGTAAAGCATAAAGTATCTATTAATTAGATGAACATTTTGTATCTAGATCGCTCATAGTAAAAATCTATCAACATTTTTGTCTGCGCCACGTTTTGTCTCGAAACCAGAGCAAAGAAATGAAAATATAAATTTAAATTAATATTTCATTTTCTTGACCACAACCAGTGGCGTTTACAGTGACACACTTGTGCTCCTGCGCCACGACAGGCCTCAAAACAACTAAACGCAAAAATATTAACATATGCTTATCTTTTTTCATAACGAATAATGAAGATTGAGGACGATGAGAAAATTACTGACATAACTGAATGTACTAAGGTTACTTCACTTACATAAACAGCATTGCACTTAAACATTTAAATCAAATGATTTTATTATGTTTCTTTGATAGTTATACTGGAATTTACTTATTTCCTTAATAAGATAAACCATGTAAGTTTATTTGAATAATTTAATCATACAATTCCTATAATGCCTACAATTATCAACTTTGTTATGAATAAATAGTCTATACTAAATAAAATACTAATAGTCTATACTATATAAAATGGTGTTGAAGAGTTTGTTTGATTGATCGCGTTAATCTTAGGAACTACTGGTTCTATATGAAAAAAATATTTTAAATAAGGCGATATGTTCTATTAGATTACGTAATAAGTATTTCCATGTAACTCGGGGTACCTTTGGATACCTCAGGCACTTTAAATGTATCATACGTCGTACACAACCGTCAGCTACATTTATTGTCAGTCATACACACGTGGGCAAAACCACAAGTAGAAAGTGGTATACCTACTATTAAGGAGAGTTAAAATGGGAACCTTATATTAAGTATAAAAGCTTTAAATCCTCATGTCAACCCATTTCATATTAGCCTTTGTCTTTATCTGAATGACAATTGTAATTAATACGTACATTGTATATATTACACACACACACATATAAGTATAATAATTATTTGAAACATACATAACATAAAGTTGTGTTAATATGTATTTATTTTGACTTATAATTTTTTTTATGTCTTTTTATTTACATGTTTAGTTGTTTTCAAGAGTTTCCCGCTTTCTTTAGGCAGAGCGGACCTAGAGTCAAAGTACTCGGTTTTACAATTCTTGAGATATTATGTGTTGAGTTGTGTAACGGAGCACAACGCTGCAATCTATTTACTACAATGATCAAATGTCAATATTTTAATCATTCCCCCGCGGAAAGACGTCGAATCCACAAGCATCGCGGTTCCAGCTGGCAGTGTCCCTGTGTACGGGAATAAAATACCTATATTACAAAAAAAAATAGAGATAAAGTGAGATATTTCTTGATAAATTTATATTCACGCTGTTTCCCGCACACAGCAAAGTAGTCAGAGGAAATCTACTGTGATGACACATCATTTTTCGAGACATTGCTATATGTAATCAACGCCGCGGTTTGTCTAATTTCGATACTTTTAAGTCAATATTTTCCGCATAAAAAAAACAGGCATTATATATTCAGTGTCGCTATTACATGCGTGATTCGCAATTTTCTATAGAACATTATTTGAATAAGGCGCCCCGTAAAAGGTTTCAAGCGTCAAATTTTCGTACGGTAACCATAATGCTGTGGAAAATTATTAATATAAACGAAATGTGTCTGAAAATATTGTATCAAAGGAACTAAATTATTAATAACATTATTTTTTGGTATTTTTAAATATTTTTTTTTGCTTCACGCTGTATCTCGCATATAGCAGGGCATAGGGATCGTTCTCCATGCTCCGCCCAATTATTGCTTTTTTTTTGCTTTTGATACTCAACGCCTCCTTTTTTGTTGTTACTAGGAGGTTATCATTTGATAATTATTCATTCTCCCGAGTGGGAATCAAATGCAAAACCAATTAAATTAGCAATTTATATTTTCAAGCTACAGTTATTCTATCTTTTTATAAAGAACACTCACTTGTTTTTACATTTGTTTGCACCTTTGTTGTTTTATGTAAACATAATATTCTCTCTACATACCCTAAAAAAGATTTTTTTTTCATGAAAATCGATCAACTGTTATTCCACACTTAAGAGTATTCAAATAAACATGTTTACCCTAATCTATTCGGTATGCCTGCGCACGCGCACCCCTAAAACGGCGCGTCCGCTCTACGTATGGCAGTCATTGTCCGCCTGAAGGACGGCTTTCATTAATAAGCACTATTTCTATACGTCAATTGTTTTTAATTATTTTATATTTAATTATCTGTGAGGTTGTTGTATATAATATAATTATTAAACAAACATCTAATGTGAAGATATCATCCACTAATATTTATTGGCATTAATAGCTAGTTATTACTGGAAATAATAATATTTAGAAACGAACGAACGGGGGCCCTCAACATCGCACCTTGTCTTGTCAGAGCAGTTAACTGTAAATTGAACCCACAACCATAGCGTTGATATTCAGCTGCTGTACCATTGTAGGTATTAAATGTTAATATGCAAGGGCTTTAAAATAAAAATAAGCAGAATTTAGTTTATACAAAACGTAGAACATGTAGAAACTAGATGATGACGAAAAACCAGGAGCGATCACAGACTTAATATGGGCGAAAGGATATTCTTGCCATAGAAAATTCTTTCCCTTGACTGATTCACAAGCATCGTATTTACCACCTACTCCAGATGCTGTACCACTGCTCTACTGCTCACTGCTCTGAATATTTAAGTTTAAGTAACGACTTATAACAATGATTTGTAGTTACTTAAAATAGTCTTCCATAAAAAAATTCAACCAAATTAACAATATTTTAACAAATAATAACACATTACACTGATTTGTAACTGCTTAAAATATTCATCCAAAAAGAATAAAGAATATAAAAAATACTGAATACTGAAATGAAATATTTATTTAAATTTATAATTATATTTCTTCGCTCGCAATGCGTCCAGAATTCGGCGGAAAATGGTTAACGGAGTGTCTTAACACTAAATTCTCTCTGCTGTGCGGGATACAGCGTGAAGCTTATTTAATTTTTAATTTTAACCGCTAAACTGTGTAGAAACCACTTGTTAAAAGCTAAGATGAAGGCGAAAATCAATGAATTTCATGGCAATAGCGTGTGTCAATCACGCGGGCTCTCCCGTAATCAGGGAGCGATCACAGCCTTAAAGGGGCGAGAGGAAAAAAGTTAAAATTATGAGATGGGCCGATCGTGTTACGCGCTATAGCAAAAACTACACCGTACGGGCAACGTACGTAAGGATCCTCTCGTGGTTTATAAGGATGGATTGCGATATATAAGTTGTATGGAAAACTTTATATTTTTGAACTTGAACGTATTTATTTATATTAAGTGTGTTGTGTTAGTTTTGCCTGAATTATATTTAAATTTGAAATATCGTACATAAATTGCACTTTGTTTTTGGTCTAAATGTCACCAAAAATAGTTTAAAGTGAAAAACTTTTAAATTGGAATATTTGGGACAACAACATATTAATTTCATTTTCTGCTCTGGTATATAAGCGCGGCGTAAAACTACCACAAAATAAGAAATTACTTTAAATTGGGCGAAAAGAGGGGGGAGTGGCAGTGTCTTATACACTAGGTTCCCTGGTGACCGAAAAAATACGTGTATCTGATATTATAATTGAAGAAGACAAACTATTATATACCTTTTATATAAAAAGATTAAGAATAACATATTTATTTGATTAAAAGTCGTATAGCAATCGTATCGTGTCGCTTACAATAAAGTACCTCGTCAGTTGTAAGATGGGTAACAGTCTCGAGTCGCAGCATACAGGGCGTAGCTCAGTCTCCCCCGATAAATAGTAATTTCACATTAGGTGATTTTGTAAATTTTGTATTAAAATTGGTTATTTCGTGTACTATTTTTTAATTATATTTGGGGCAATCAATTATTTTCATCTCTCACCCGTAGTAGACAAAATACGGCGTCGAATTATGCAACGCATAAAAGATTTGGGCGGAGTGCATAAGTAGTGTCTAAGCACTATGTTCTATATGCCTACCCAGTCATAAGTCGCGTACAGCGTAAAGAAAAAATCATCTCTATAAAAGTAACACAGCCTCATGTATACATGACAGTATATTATATCGTTTAGAAGGAACAAGAATCTCTCCAGTGCCTAACATTTCTTATCGTGAGCATGCTCAAGGGAATCCAAGGGTTAAAAGGTTAAATATATGATAATTTCTTGTTTTTGTTGAACTTTATATCAAAAATGCTTACTTGGTTTCATATTAGACATAAATTAGTTAATTATTTTTAAAACTATAATGACAGTCTTATAAAAATCTTATAAAAACTTATGTCATTTTTTTTTGCTGTTTTGATTTCGTTCTACAGTTTTGATTTATTTAATTAAATTTATTTTTAAAACGCTTTTATTGGGTCGAGCTGTAACTAAGTAACTACGTAATAAAATCTAAGAATTTGCATTACACGCACATTCATTGCTGTATTTCATGAAACTTAACAAATATATGTAGATCAGATGATCATTCAATATTATGGTACCATCGAGCTTGTCTGAAGGTGGAATTGGAAGATGGTTAATGGAACTTTGAACTGTCTACTAGTTACACATATTGAGCTTGTGCTCATTACATTTTTTTTATTAATGTGTTCAAGAAAAGCGTGTTTTTAGTTTTTTTTATTATTAATTTATTACTCTTCCTATCTTAGCAATCCTGAAGACCTGCTATAATTAGAATAAAGTATAGCCAAGTACAGTCAATCAATAGCATCTATAAAATTAATTTAAAGTAAAAATATTAATTTAAAGTAAAAAATTATTGAACTCGCTTAATAGTTAACTTAACTTAACTTAACTTAACTTAACTTAACTTAACTTAACTTAACTTAAC
>DWAN01001898.1:0-16423 GCA_018230445.1 Heliconius hewitsoni
ATACGTTCTCGCCAAGCTACGTCGAAATTCTTATACGCTTGTTACAACTTATGTTATTAGCATCTCTGTAGGGAGATTTTCTAAATAAGTATGAGTTGAGTATGGAGCACGGAGGGCGAAGAGCGAATCGCGAAAGGCGATGGATGAATCGTAAGGGGCGAAGAACGAAGTACGAAGAGCGAAGTTTGCGAAGAGCAAGAAATAGAAGAATTGCAGGAAAAATACTTTAAGCTGTTTTAATAAAACTAGGGGAATCATATTGACGTCCAACGTGTGCATGATCAGTCTCTTCCATGCTACTTCAGTTAATTAGCAGATAGCGCTAATTTGTATTCACATTGAAGTTAGTATTAACGAGAGTAATTAGTGTCTACAGGGTTCGATGGGATAGTTACAATATCACGTACTATAGCAAGGTTAGCTGATAAGCTGTAATGTAGGGTTACTTTATTATCAAAAACTACTAAGCCTTATAAAAAAAAACTATTTCGTTTTTTAGGCAGCATATGAAAAGAAAATGTAAGCTGTTAAATAATATTATAGCGATATAATAAGAATAATCCTTTTTTAATTGCTTCACGCTTTTTCCCGTATAACATGGTATCTATTGATAATACATTCACGCATTCAACACGTGCGTGTTGAGTGTCGGTGTCCAGTACCGCGTTCTGTCATAATTTAAACACAATATATACTTAAAAATTCCAGTGTAGATGAAAATATATATACCCGCGGTGCTCTCCTTTCTAAGCTGAAAAATAAAATAAGCTTATTCTCATGAAAAATATTTGTAATATATCTTTAAAAACAATAAAAATGATATAATAATTGACTTTAAGTAGTTAAATTGGAGAATAAAATGAAATTTTAAAATGTATTTATTAGCTAAATTAAGTTGAAAGAAATTTCAAAATTATTATAAAATACATATATAAGTATATTTATATAATATCAAAAATTTAAGATATTAAGATGGTATAATTGAAAATCTATCGATACACAAAGCAGACTGAAGTGAATGCATACATTTTTGGGCCCAGAATGTAAAGAGATGAAAATTGTATGGTTTAATAGATTTAGGTACACCATACCCTTCCTGAAAATTCTACCAGATTTGGCAAATGGCTGAAAGCTAAATTATTAGACATTTGGTAAAATTGAGGCTATCGCAACAATTAACATATCGATCCATATTCAGATCGTTAGATACAAAAGATTTCAGTGTCTACTGGGCAAGTAAGCGTCGTACAAAGTAGAAAACAAACGGGAAAGCACTCAAAATGGATCGAAACGAACGAAACGAGGGAAACAAAATATGCAAAAATCATTAGACAAGATGTCAATTTCACTCACCTGTCACATCAGTCATTTAAAATATGATTGATTTTCATCGATTCAAAGTGGATTTCTTTTTCGTTTTTTCAGTAATTAATTGATATTTTCTTCATTTATACTGTAATTGTATACACTAATAAGTGCGTTATAAGACTTAATTAAAATGAACAAATATTTTATTTTCGTAGTACTTTAATAGATTATTTATATCGATGAAGGATCTACACCTATTTTTTCATTCTAAAATAAAAAAAATAAATAAAATTAAACTATATCTCAATTTTTTACATTTGGGCCCAAAAGTTTCCGTCTCCTTTCACAAAATGAAATAAATCCTTCTTGAAGTCCGTTGAAAAGTGTATTTGTTATTATTTGTTTACGAAAATGTAAACTTTATAATTTCAGATTTTATGTTCCTTTATACGATGGGCTTTTATTTTTTTATTAACAACTACTATTGTGTAACTATTGTGTATGATACATGATAAGTTTTTAATATCCAATAATATGATGATCCAATACAAATTAGTTTTTGAATTCGAAACCAGTAGTTCTTAAAAGGAGTGCGTTTATAATTTAACCCCTTCATTTTAATTGCTTCACGCTCCAGAAAACCGACAATTTCTCATAGATTTTGTCAAATAAAGCTGCATTTTCACAGGTTTTTGTCGACACTGAAATGGTAGACACTGAAATGGTCTACAATTAAAACGTTTCTTAACGAGTTGGCATATTGCCTTGAAGGCATTCGGGTATACTTAGAATAGAATTGCACGTGCGGTTTTGTAAAGAAGGAAAATACCTTGAATGTAGTTAATAATAATTTCAGATGTGGATTTAATATTTACATTTTATGAACAATTAATTTTTTACTATAGCTCCGATACATATGTACCGACCGTCTAGTAATTTAAAAGATATGCGTAAAGAAACGAAAAACAGACAGATAAAAAAATTAAAATCACAAATTAATATTCTGGTACTATTTTTTCATCACCCAAAATTATCATTTCACAGTTCATCAGTTGGTTAAATACACTTTGGTACAACGACAAATTTCGTCACTAAGTTTTTCAAAATAATGAGAATGGAATGAACTTTAGGTCTTCTATACTTTAAGATGCGGTAAAAACATTTCAATAGGTTTCTACTCAAATCCAGCTACATATTTTTTTTCTTATGACATTTATATAATCTAAATTGTAAGACAGAAAGTAATAACATTTAGTACAACAGAAAAAAAAAATACCGCAAGAAGAGCAAAAAAATATGACAAATTTCTTTGTAAGTTAAGAATAAACTACGCCAAAAATATAAAGCAAGATAAGACGATAAGAATGTTATAACTCCCGAACACAATTATGTTAGAAAAAACCAGGAACGCCGAGAGTTTTGCGTTTTCCTAATTCCATTCTTTTTGGTACTCGACAATGAATAACCACAACAATAACGACCATCAAAATGTAAGTCTACAAAGAGACACGTTGAATTCCTGCAAGGAAAAGAACTTGTACGGTTAAATAAAATATCCCAAGGGTTACAAGCGCTACTTCAATAATTCTACTTGTAACGTCTCCTTTATTAAGAATATAAAACTTTTCTCTGATTTTTTTTATCTGTTTTGATATCCTTTCGCAGGGAACATAGTACTTTCTTTTTCTTATCTTCTCCCGCATATAGTTTGATAATCAGAGGGGAACCTAGTGCTAAGAGACACCGTTCTCATTCCCGCTTTCATTCTCCACTCTCTGTTACATTTAAAAGGTATTGAGTGACGGAACGCCGTAATTTGTCTCGTTACCAGAGCCAGGAAATGAAAATATTTAAAAAAATTGTCTCCTCGAGTGGGAATCGTTTATTTCTAGATTATGGTACAAATAAAAGAACATAATAAAAAAAACCATTTTAATATTCAGGTGTTTAACAAAGAAAACTATGAGTAATGTGGTATTATTTACCCAGTAGCGACCACTGGTGCATGAAAGTGCCTAGCGATGAACCCCGGGTTAATAAGTGTAAAAGTGCAAAATTTTTATTTTATGCAAGCAAAGTTACGGTCTTTAGTTTAAATAAAATCAGCTTCACGCTATATCCTGCACACAGCAGGGTAGGCAGAAGGAACCTAGTGTAAAGACACTCCGTTTCCCACTTAATACGAATTCCGGAGGCATTGCGTGTTGAGTGGCAGAACATAATGCCGCGCTTAGCCTCGACACTAGAGCGAAGAAATGGAAATAAAAATGTAAATAAATATTTCATTTCCTCGAGTGGGGATAGAACCCACAACCAATCGATTTTACAGTCACATTTTGTGCCCCTGCGCCACGACTGGTCTTTAGTTGTAGTAATCCATATCTATATCCATATCGAATCCATATCGAAAGTAACTCTATCTGTCTGTCTATGTGTAACGCAATCAGGGCCAAACAAGGGCTGATCGAATTGTGATAAAATTACATAAAAAGATACTTGAGGGTCTTGGGATGGGCATAGGTTACTCTTTTTCTCATATTTGTAATATTCTCAATATAGACTGGTTTCTTTTTTTTCTTTGGTTCTCATCGCTTCTCCGAGTAGTAGATTAAGTTACATTTTTTTAAATTTCTTGGTGTGGTGCGTAAATTATCGTTCATTTCAATTACTCTACTAATAATAAGATTTTTCTCTACTTATTATTCTTTCTCGGCTTATTTTGATTATTTAGGCTTATATTTTCTTAATAAACGTATTGAAAACTGAAAATAATTTTATAAATATTCCTATAGTTCAAGCAGGCGGAGCTGCGCGGTACCGCTAGTATAATATATTATTATTATAAAAACTTCTTACTTCTAGTTCTATATAACATTTTTGGTTGTGACCCCCATATTGGTACATGAAAGTGATTGGATTACAAGCATTCTATATAGGCCCTGGCAGGTTGCCTTTGCAAACAAATTTTATTAATACCACACTTTGTTTTGGCTAGCCTCCCTATATGTTACATGGAATATTGCACTATTTACTGTTATTACTTTAGTTTTTAGTATAACTTGACCCTCTAAGGTAAGAAATTGATAGGCGGGTCAGTCATTTTAAGGACTCCGTTTCATAAAGTAAGTATGAACATATATAATATCTTTGTTGTCCACCTGTTCGTCTGTAAAAGTCATTTATTTCAAGATCGCGTACAGGTATCAATAATCAATTTAAGAAAAAAATATTCCTGTTCGTGACGGCTGATAGGGCTTAGCATCGATTTCAATCTTACCACTAGGTAGCACATACTAATATTAGTATTGAATTAACATTAAAGTTTTAATTATAAATATTCCAAATTATATATTTATCGAGTTATTTTATGCTTTTTAATTCTTGATGTTGGTTTTTTTAAAGTAATTTTTTTTTATTTTTTACGCTTTACGCTGTAATAAATAGTTTTGTAAAAAGCAGAATAAAAAGTAGAATAGTTTTAGATTAAATCAGGTTGGTTACGTTGTTTTTATTGTAAGTATAAAATAAATAGATATTGTTGTGTAGAAATCAAGCTAGGTCTACGGAAGATGATATCAAATATACACAACCAGCATAAGACCTACTTCTCAGGGACACGGTTTCTAAATAAAGTCAAATTAGACGAAAACATCTAAATAAAGCCGTATATAAAGTATAGTAAAAATAACATCGTTCAAGTAAACAAAAATACACATAAAAATTATAACTACTAAGACAAACTAAATATTTTTTTTCGGGCATGAAATGACAAGTAGCTTTCATTGAACAAAAAAGAATAAGGCAAATCGGAACTCTTTGAGTAATCGGGGTAATATACCAAATATTGAGACATTTGCAATATTGAGACATTTGCATTTGCATCGTCAACATAGGTGTCATCGGTGTACATACATAAAAAAATATATGAACCAACCGCCAACCAAATTAAGAACCTCCTTCATTTTGAAGTAGATTAAAAAGTGATTTACTTACAAAAATAAAAAAAAACTATATACTTAATTTTCCTGAAATCCAATAATTAAAAATAATTATGACGAATAATTCTAAAAAAGTTAATACAAATTTCCTATTTATTAATAAATTAAATTCACGTTTACGATTTAAAGGGGCCAAAACTGTAGATACGCCGCATTGCTGTATTTAATACTCGAGATTCACTTGTTAACAACTTCGAGTGCACGGTAATTAACCGAGTTCTGTAGGAAAAGGAGGTTATCAGTTCGACTGTATTTTTTTTTATGTTTGTTATCTCATAACTTTTGACTGGCTAGACCGATTGTGATGATTCTTTTTTTATTTGAAAGCTAGTGCTTCCATTTTAATTTGATCCATATCTGGTAGTGGTATCTGTAAAAAAATCACTTAAGTCTTAAATTTGGATTAGGCATGTGCGCGACAAATGGACGAATAACTCAATATCACGCCAACTGATTCTTTTTTGATTGATGATTCTTTTTTTATTGAAAAGGATACACTTCAATGATAGCTTGGTGAAAATTTGGCTAGGTACTGATTATGGGGCCTGGTTAAATTGAATATGTTGGTTTTTTGTAATAAAAAATATGATTATACTGTAATAAATAAATAAATACATCTGCTGTGTGCTGTATCCTGCACTCAACAGGGTGGGCAGAGGGATCCTAGTGTTAAGACACACCGTTCCCCACGTTCCAGTTCTGGAGGCATTGCGCGTTGAGTGGCGGAACTCAACGCCGCGCTTTGCCTCGACACCAGAGCGAAGAAACGAAAATAAAAATGTTAATAAATATTTCATTTCCTCGAGTCAGGATCGAACCCCCAACCAGTCGATTTGACAGTCACAATTTGTGCTTCTCTGTCACGCCTGGCCTCAATATACTGTAACTGTAACGATGACAAGAAAAAACATTGTTAGAATTGGCGAACTTCAAAAAAGGATGTTCCCATTTTCAAGTGACTCCTATAAAGGTACAGGTTCACAATTTTCCCGAATATTTTTTATGTATATTTTTGTTCATATGCCAAAATATTAAAATCCTAAATCAGGTTCACGCTGTATCCCGCACACATCAGGGTAGGCAGAGGGAACCAAGTGTTAAGACACTCCGTTCCCTACTTTCTGCCAAATTCCGGAGGTATTGCGTGCTGAGTGGCAGAACTCAAAGCCGCGCCCCGCCTCGACACAAGAGCGAAGAAATGGAAATATAAATGTAAGTAAATATTTCATCTGCTCGAGTGGGGATCGAATCCACAACCAGTCGGTTTTACAGTCACACTTTGTGCCACTGCGCCACGACTGACAAGAATATTAGTTTGAAATATAATAATACCTTGTTAATATTGAACATTTACATAGGATAACCACCCACTCGTTTCAGAAGTATACTTTTAAGGTATCTTTAGGATCTACTCATCACTTAAAATCGTAAAATAAATAAATTTTTAACAAAAAAAACCGATTTCAAACAATAAACTAAAAAGTAAAAAATAAATTACTTAACATACGTAAAACGGTATTTGATATTACTATTAAAAAAAATTTAAAGAAAGATTTTATAGTTTTGAAGTCGATGCTAAGTAAAACGAACAGACTTAGTTATTTGATATGAAACATAATATATAACACCTTACTGCATGAGGTTGTTGTAGCATTAGCTTTACACCGACTTCTAGTCGATTTTGTAGTCGGCTTTTTCTGTGTTAAAAATTAATCTTTCATAATGTAATATACTTTTATACTGAGAGGACGTAGGACTGTAAACGGGACGGGGGTTCGATTCCCATTCGAGGAACTTCGCTCTGTAGCATACATGGCAAGGCGTGGCGTTGAGTTCCGCTACTCAATTTAATTCCGCAATGCATCCAGAACTCAGCGGTAAATGGGGAACAGAAGTATCTTATTAGAAATGGAGCGAAAACTATTTAAAAATCAAAAATATTTCTGCCTATCTCCTAAAATTACAAGTATTTCGGTAAACTTTCAAAAATAATTCATTACTTTACTTCAATTCTTTCTCACTTTTCTAATGCATTCTCAATACAAATTGCATCAAATGTATAAGTAGATCTTTATTTGGCGTGAATTCTTTATATGTATGTATCTTTATATTGAAATAAAGCGCGTAATAAGATTCCATTCGCTAGAAGCCTTGGCGTGACTCGCAGAATGCAATAACTAAACCAATAAATTCGTTCTTAGAGTAACTTCCACAAATATCTGTTCTGTTTTCTTTTTGTTTTTAAAAATAACTTGTGATATATTTTTATTTTATTATATTGTATAGTATTATATTGTATTGTATAGAAGTTTGTGTATATTCTATCGTGATGCACTTTAGATTTGTATAAATGTAAGTGAGAGTTATGGAACTGAATCTTATAAATAAATAGTCTAGTATAATAGAAAATGTCGAGGAACCTTCTCTTAATAGTTCCCTAAACTTCCTCTGCCCTACAGTCCAGTAGTTGCCGCGTGTCGTTTGTTGGTCATTCAGTAACGGAAGAGTTTTATATAATCAATAAGAGAAGAATCACGCTTTTTCCTACGTAGCAAGAAAGAGAGAAGAACAGCGTTTCGACAACACACTGTGTTCCTCACTTTATTATCAATATTCAGGTCGTCGCATGTTGGGTGGCGAAGATCAACGTGTTTTGCTACCAGTGCGGGGAAATGAAAATAATTTAAATATAACCATCCTCCCGAGTCAGCATCGAACCTATAACACTCACATTTACACTTTAACTCCGTCTCACTGCACCATGAGGTCCTCAATGTGTAATTAACATTTAAACCGCCGTCATAAGATCAAAAACGTTACACGGACTGCGGAGTTTTTTTCTCATGGAGTTCTTTGTTTCTTTTATAATCATTTTAGCAAGCAAATGGACCTGAGAAACTATTGTTAAGACA
This sequence comes from Heliconius hewitsoni, assembly GCA_018230445.1. Classification (NCBI taxonomy): domain Eukaryota; kingdom Metazoa; phylum Arthropoda; class Insecta; order Lepidoptera; family Nymphalidae; genus Heliconius; species Heliconius hewitsoni. The sequence continues at coordinate 8,219 of DWAN01001898.1, forward strand.
CTTCCGTTCTTTACTTTCCGCCGGACTCAATAGTAAAGAAGTGAAAATATTAAATATTTAATTTCCCTGAATAGGAATCGAACCCACAACCGTTACGTTTAACAGTCGCATACTTGTTCCCCTGAGCCACGACGGCCTTAAATGACATGTTGATCTCAAATAAAAACATGATCGTATAAAAACAAGACAATCAAGACACTCCCTCACTGACAACACATAATCAGAGTCAGACCCCTGTGAAATAGACAGTAATCGACTGTCTTTCTATCTCGGTCTACTTTTTACTAAATACTTAAAGAAATAATCGGTTAGCATTGAAAAAAATTGAAAATACATGTAATGTATTTTATTGTTATTTCTTTAAAAGAAAGTAATTAAAAAAAACGAATTTACATTTTAAAGAAAAGAAATCTGGTAACAATACAAAGCACGGCGTTGAGTTCCACCTCTCCATACACAATGTGTCGAAATATAGGTAAAGCTAAAAAAACTAAAATAAAATAGAATACTTTCTAAATGCAAACCTTTTGAAGTCATTAAGCCTATTACCGACCGGCTAATGAGAGCATCTAGGGTGGAAACTGTATTTATGCCACGTAGCGTTTCTCCCCACGTCTTTAGAATTTACTAGCTAGTTAATGTTACGATGCATCTCTTTATGTGGCTTAATTATACAATATACTAGCGGCCCCCGTGCGGCTACGCCCGCTTGAAATATACGAATGTTTTTTTAAGTGAATTTTTAAAAAAATGGCCAAGCGCGAGTCGCAATTCGCCCACCGAGGGTTCTGTATTAATTTCAACATTGTGAATGGGAAATACCTTGTAGGTTTTAATGATGTGTCTAAAAATGTTCAAAACTTAAGTTTGAGAGCATATACACTTATTTTTTTAATTAATGATTTTTTCTAAGAAATATCTATAAATTTTTACTTCTCAGATTTGTAAGATATTGTAAGATCTTAAATCGTCCTAAATTTTATAATTTTAAGCCTACGGGGAGTACACTATAAGTTTAGATTTTTGAAATTAAACAAAAACGATACATAAATACATGCCCTTTTATTAATTTATTAATGTAATAATTAACAAACACTATCAAATGACAAAACATTGAAAATTAAAGATTTAGCTGTTCAACAATTATATAAAATACCTCTGTTAGGAAGTAGAAGTAGTTTTTCGAACATTTAACTTTTTTATTGTATCAAAATAGCCTTTATGATGCTCCACAATCCCCTCTATTTTTCAGTGTTAGTCCCATAATAATCGCTTCAACCGGTCCGGAGGTTAGCGCGGATAAACGGTAAGACAGACAGACAAAAATATATATATTTTTTAATTCTGCTTTGGTATCATCTAAATAGCTAGATGCATTTGAAAAACACAGTTACGTTAACATCAAAGACAGATCCTTTAATTTTATTTATGTGTATAGATATAGATAAACGGTAATTTAAGTCTTTTTCCAGCTGCTATGGAGAGGGTTCTAGTCTAGTTTTACGACACTGTTTTCTCCACTTTCCGCGCAATTTTCGAGGCATTGCGTATTGAGTGGCAGAACTCAACGTCACGCTTCGCCTTGTTACTAAAGTGAATATTAGGTAAATATTTAATTTCTTCGAGTGTGAACCGAATCCACCACCTATCGCATTTATACTTGCACCCTTATACCACTGCGCAACGACTGGCGCATTCATATCTTCATAATCATCATACATTCATATTAATTTTGATAGCAAAAGACTTAAATTAGGCTTTAACCACAGAAACTGGCCTACATGTCAGTAGGTCAGATGAGATGGCCGTTGCTCTCAGATAGGTGTTATGTTATTAGCATTGAAAAAACGAACTGGTTTTATGTTCTTACTGATATATATTTTTTTATTTTATCGTTAACCTGAGGCCCAGAGGCCCCAGAGGTGACTCTGGGGTTTACCCGTGACAAAACGGAAATTACTAAAAATTATGACGAATGAAACATTTACATGAAACAAATTATTCAGCAACTTTATAATAATAGTATAGAATTATAGATGAATAATAGAATAATCGCCTCGTTTTTAAATCCGCATCATAATCGGTTTATTCGTTTACGACACTGGTTCCCAACCAGTGGTCCGCAGCCTAAATATGGTCCGCGAACGATTTTAATTTTATGACTGGGGATGGTGAGGTGAAGTTTTTGTTTAATTATCATAGATAATTTTTATTATACATAGGTATAACCATAGTGGTCCCTGCTACCAAGAATAATATAACAGTGGTCCTTGATCAAGAAAAGTTTGGGAACCCCTGGTTCACAAGCTACGATTCCGCAGACAGACATATCAAAGTTATAGTTATAGCACCACTCTATTTGCATCGGAGATTAATAAACTAGAATAATACTTGGATTGTATTTCCTAATTATGAATATCTGTACGAGTATATACATAATTTACTAAGCAACATAATATGTATATGGAGCCAACATGTTTATTTAATCCTGTATTAATTGAAACAGTTTTTATTACCATTTAAATTACAACGCATATAGCTGTTTAAGCTGTAATCTTTTAATTAAAAGCTGGAACTAAACGCCGCGCTTTGTCTTATTACTAGAGCAAGGAAATGAAATCAAACCCACAACTCTCTTATATAAAACTAGAATTTTCCTATAAAATACAAATATAAAAAAAAGAAAAATATAAAAAGTAAAGATTATCTAAATATGACATACCTTCCCCACTTCCAATGACAGTGTGAATAAGGAGCACGACAATACCCAGGCACCTCTGCCCCTCCGACATCGCTGTCGTGGGTTTAGTACCTGCAATGAGAAATTGAGAACTATTATTTAAAGAGTACGCGCAAGTGAGGTTCAGACTGGACCACAGGTCAATGGCAAGTACAATTATAAAAATTTACAAACTTTAATTTGCGGGCGTATGCACTCATTTTGTATGGAATGAACAACAAACATAAGTTTGTAGTTATTTTTTCTTTGAAATACAAATAAATTTTCATTGTTCGGATTTTTCCCTTGATTTCTATTGTAAGTTCTCACGTCTTGTCAAATTTCTTAATTATAGGTTCACGGGTAGTAAGTACTCTATAAATTTCGATTACGCATTATATAACAAAGCGAGGCGTGGAAATAGATTAAATATAACCACGCTACTTAATAAAGATTGAATCTAGAACCATCGCGTTAACACAACGATTCTTCTGCCAACTCCGATACAAAGTCTTCTTTTTTTGTACATTATTTTAATAAAAAGAATATATTTAAAATAGATTATAAGTTACAAGGTCAAACTTTACAAACAATGATCGATGCTTAAGGCATTTTGCTATAAGTATACTAATATGCTTAGTAGTTTCTTAGAAAATTATCGGTACTGAGTTTTGTTATATAAAACCTTATTTAATAAACCGCTGAAAACTACTGAAAAGAAGTGAAGAAGAATATTCTTTTCACTATATGTACACTGCAGGGATGCTTTAAAATAGAATGATCGTCTATGAGTAATGATGAGGGATGGGCTTTACGCTTTTTCCCGCATATAGCAGGATAGACAGAAGAAAATGCTTAAACATTTCTTTCTTTTCTCGTTCCCCATGCATTTTGAACGGTGAAACTCAATGCCACGCCATAGTGAATAATAAAGAGCCATCACTCCCCTGAGTGTGGATGGAACCCACAATAGACGAAGTCTAAATGCACCACGATGGCTTTAATTATGTATAAACTAGCTTTTACATGTCTCTTCGCCCCCGTGACCAAATGCAAATAACTAATTGGTACGAATATACTACAACAGAAATTCTGACATAAATGTCAGACACTAATGTATGTAGCTCCTGCTTACACTTGAACGGATTTTTTCTGTCTGAGTAGTATCAATTTGTAAGTGTATGGACATTGTGTCCGAGATGATCACACACAAACAGATAATGCGTACATTGTGTGTAAATTTCATACCTGTTCGAAAGTTTTTCAACTTATCTAGACACTTGGACTACTACTACTATAACTAAATGTTGTGCTACACAAAATTTCGCAATTAGAGACACTCCCTTTCATACAGAAACACTCGATATATAGTGTCTTAGTATATTTGTACCATTAGAGTTGTGCATGACACATTGTTAATACGGGAAGTATCTCTAGCCGTGGGTAAGTACAGTGCAATATTAAAAAACCTTCTATCAGTAGTTCCTGTGGTTAGAGTGCTCAACCACATCCACTTTTAAGCTTAGTAGTATGAGGTAAAGATATGATTAAAATCAACTATTATATACAAGGGCTTATAGTACAAATCTATGTATAAATAACTAAATATTCAATCTAATTGATATTGACGAGTTATTTTCCGCCGCCTTTGCAGACTACGTTATTAATTTTTTCCACTTGTAATCTTATGATGAGAACAATATAGAATTGTGGAAGATTTCTTCTCGTGAGATTTAATTTGTATCACGCAAACAACTGTTTATTAAAAAATCCTGAATTAAGTAAGAATTTTATAGAAATATATAAACCATCGTGGCGCAGTGCACTAACGTTTGACTAAACACGAGAAGTGGGAAACGCAGTGTCTTAACACTAGGTAGCCTTTGCCTACCCTGCTATACGTAGGTTATAGCATGAAGCTAAAAAAATACAAATAATTTAAATATAGCTAGAGAATTTTCCACACTCTTTACTCACTTTTAAAATATTTAATCATTTGTTAATATATCAAAACAAAAAGCATATCGATATTTCTTAATATAAATTCATGTATGAAAACTCAATCATCATATTAAATAAGCTTAAAAGCTTAAAATTAATATGAGTATCCAGAATTAAGGCTAACATAAAATATTACCGCAATAATTTCCTCGTGATGTTTTTAAATATATATTTTATATTATAGGTACTTATGCTCTGCTTGCGGCTTCGCCCGTTGGGACTACAATAATATAGTACCCATGTATTAGGTACGTTTACCTTACTACGGAATCACTATATTTATGAATGAAAACCACAATCAAAATGTATTACGATATTTAAAAGACCTGATATTGATGATGATTGACACTGATGATTGTGATATTTCATCATTGGAGATTGGAGATCATTGTCGAATAGAAGTAGGTATAAGCCTTAAAGATGCTCCGTTACTCTATATATTTTCCACTGTGCGCAAAATTTTCGGGACATTTAATTTTGAATGACGGTATTCAACTCCGTGCCGTACTTTTTCGACCAAACCGCGGAATATGAAAGTATTTAAATATAATTGTTGCTTCACTTGTGCTTCTGCGTTAGTCGTGGTGCAGGGGCTAAACGTGCGCCTAAGGATGCGGCTGGTTGTGGATTCGATCTCGCCTAGAGGAAATGAAATATTCGATATTTTTATTTTTTCGCTCTGGTAATAAACCAAAGCGCGGCGTTGAGCTCCACTACTCGACACTTCGACGGCAAGTGGCGAACTGAAGTGATTTAATGTGAACGGAGTCTCTTAGGTACGGTTACGGTCTCAGGTTCCCTAGGACTAACCTGATATGTTAGTGGTATACAACGTGAAATTAAAAAGAAATAAAAACGATCATTACCCCGAGCAGAGATCGAATCTATAACCTATAACATTTAAGTAAAATCATTCATCATCATAAGATTTACTTTACGATGTACCTACTACTATATAATAATCACTAAAACAGTGTTTAAACTACCCGTATTTCAAAAACATTTTCACTTTGCAACAGCTGTTGACTATTTCAGTGACTTTTAGTGGGAAAAAAACAATATGGGTATTTTAACCGACAATTTAAACCGCGAAGTTATTTTTAACCGAGAGTTATTTTTAACTGGTTTTATTTCATGGTCTATGCAACTATTGTTCTAGAGTTTCGCGTTTTAAACAACAAAAGCTTTCAAATCAAAAATATTCTACGTATTTTACGCTTGGTGTTACTATATTTTTTTAATTGAATTCTTTTTTGTTTGTAAGTGATATAACACTATATTATTTAAGTATGTTTTTCACTAGAGACTAGCATTAGCCCTGACATTGTAACTAATATTATTAATATTACTAGAAAATTTTTAAGCCTAAAAATAATAACCTTGTAGAGATATCATTTTAATTTATATAAATGTAAAAGAGAATTTTAAATGCCTTATTTCTTGTTTATTAATAAAAGAAGCAATATACCTTCAGTAAGTACTATTTGCCCGAATTAACATTTTAAAGGTGGGCATAGAATTAATTATATTACTGTTTTCCGCTTACTGTAAAAGGGGCTGAATTTTTTTTCAGCATTTATAATCAAACAAGAATTGACAAGACAGCGTCTTAGACGTAGCTGCCCCTCAGTGACTGACTCGACAGCCTCAAAATATTTTACTGAATAGAAAATACGATTCAATTATTTACTTCGCGGTGAGTGGGGAAAGGAGTATTCTACCACCGTATTCTCTCTATCTATCCTGCTATGCAGGTTAAAGCGTAGCGCTCAAAAAACAGGCCAAGTCCGAGTCGGCACGAAGGGTTCTTTGATTTTAAATTAATTATTAATAAGTAATTATAAGTAATTATATAACTACATATTCTGTAAAAATAAGGAAAAAATGACGCGTTCTATATAGAGACCCCTTAAATATTTATTTTATTCTGTTATTTAGTATTTGTTGTTATAGCGGAAACAGGAATATATAATTTGCGAAAATGCTATTCTACTATCATACACAGCTTGGTGAAGATGGACAGCAAAATAATATGGTAATAAGTAATAGAGTACCATTTTAATCTTTGGGTACGGATTTCTAAAAAAAATATATTTTATAGCAAAATACATACATATTCAAAGTTAAGCATTCTCAATTCCATCGTATAATCTATAAGCCACTGGTCGCAGTGGGATGACAAAATTTATAGTACGATATGACACGATTCACCCCCAGGGAGGGCTTGCGACTATCTACCACCTATTATGCTATATTTCAGAATATTTCTCTGTATTTCCTTGTCTTTGTTGTTTATGATGCAGGTCGTTTTGGTTAGTTGAAATTTTTTATTTTGAATTATTGTAATATACAAATGTTGAATATAAAATAAAAATTTAATAAATCGTAAAATTTCATACATCCCTTCATATGTGACCTTCCTCCATTATTATCCCTATTCTGTTCTCAAAGGTTTACCAAGGTTCTCACTCTGCCTGTCACTCATCATTCACTCTTGCTTCATATATTTTTTTATTTCTTCCATCACTTATTCTCTCGATGATCTTAAACCACCTGTCATTCTCAATACATAATACTAGCGAGAATAAATGTTCTTTATTTTATATGTAAAATTTCCTAAAACGTCCAATTCACTTGACAAACAGACAGTTCAATTTAATTTGTTAACTAGCTTCTATATATAGAAAGAAAGGAAAAAAACTAGAGTAAATCTGTTCGGTATAAAAAATAAAAACACTAACATATTGGTTTTCATTTGGCTCTAAGCCCAAGTTGGGTCCACATGGTTATGTACTGCGTAGCTTTAAAATGACATACCACGTATAAAGCTTATAAATTGATTTTTTTAAAGAAAATATAGTGAATGATCATTCATTATTTTATTTGCGGCGTTAAATTCTGCCACTCGAAATTAATTGTTTCTGATTCACTACAGCGTATGATTGTAATCGCTACGATTATAAACTCGATTACTACTCGAGGTAATGAATTATTTTCACGCTCTGGTAACAAAGTAAAAGGCAGCGTTGTGCTCCGTCAATCATCGTGTGTGAAGAACATAGGGTCGTAGCACTTGGGTTAACTAAATCTTGCTATTTACGTGATACAGCGTGAACCTAAAAAAACTGATGTGATATTTTAATTCAACTTTGTCTATAATAAATAGTACAGAAACGTAGAAATTATTATCTCTATCTCTATATTATTATAAGACAGTAAAATATTTTAGTATAAGACAGTAAAATTATTTTGTCTGTACATTAAGTAATTTTGACTGAAATGGATAGAGGGACACTTAAAAAGAATAAAAGGAAGCAAAAACATTTTTAGAAATTTCTTGTTTGTCTGTCTGTCTGTCGATATTTATGTCCACATTTTTCTCTGAAAGTACTGAGCCGATTTACTTAAAAGTTCACCAATTGCTTAGTTTTAATTCAACTTAACTACTAAAGTTTAGTTCATCAAAATCGGTTCATTAAAAAAAA
>DWAN01001899.1:0-16422 GCA_018230445.1 Heliconius hewitsoni
CTATGTCCAACAGTGGATGATTGATGGCTGTCGATGATGATGATGATGATGATGAAATTATTAAAATATATGTTGAAATAAGTGCAACTACTTAACCTAAATATTTTATCTATTGGATCTAATAATAAATATTTATAAATTTTAAACTGTAAAGTGGTTTCTTTCCAAGTTCTATATCTCAAAATGTTGGCAATCCCAAATCTGTGGTAAATAGCTCTCGGGAACAGTTTAAGTATAAGTAAGTGGCGTTCGGCGTCCAAAGATTTGCTGGACCGTCTCTAATGGGCTGTATCCTTATTTATTGAGCTCACTGCAACCGAACCAGGAGGAAAATTTGAAAATTTTCACGTTAAACAACAATTTATACAATTTTTGAAATTTAGTTTATTTATATTATTTCGTTTATTATATATATATATATATATATTAGTATATATGTATAGATATATTAGTTCATCAATTTACCTACTATTCAGTACGTTCCACGTAAATTTACTGATTTTCGGAAGAATTTCGATTAAGTATCAGCTTGCCAAATTTTTGAAGCATTGCGTGCTGAGTGGCGGAACTCAACGCAGCGTCAACCTTGTTGCGAAGAAATAAATATTACATAATTATTCATTCCCCCGAGAGGATCGAACTCACAACTGTAACGTTACAGTCACACGTTTGTGCCGCTGCGCCATGACGGCCTCTCGTTAACCTTAAGAATATTATAAAATTAAAATTGTCAAAAATTTTTAAGAAAGTTCATAATTCATAATTCTCATACTCTAATAACAATCGATCTGTAGATAATTGCAAATTTATTGAAGAAGGATGCTATTTATGAGCCATTAATAATTGACCTCGAAATGTATAACAGAGAAACTAGAAATTTCACAGTAAACAAATCTAAATCTGTATTTTTTTTTTTACACGTAATATCGAACATTTTTTATGTCACAACATTTTTCAGTTTAAAACCCCATATAAGTATAACAAGAACAACCTACTTACAACCATTTCATTATTGATTGAAAACAGATAAAAAATTAGCAGCCAAGTTATTAGAAAATTCAGTAAAAGCTTACCTATTCAGGGGGATGGAAACAGGTCACAAACAAGTTTAGACAGGCGTGACGGGGACGTGTCGCGTTTTTGCGCTCGATCACTGATTTTAATCCTGAAGCACTTAGGATTTGAGGTGAGATGAAGCACGTGACGACAGATCGATTAATAACTTTGAACCATATGTATTTATTGAGTTTAGCTTTATTTTCTTATTATATAAAATCAAAATTGTAGGTTCCCAGGTTCACTCTGCCTGTTTTGATATGTACGGGATACAGTGTGAAGATACAAACAAAAAGATAAAAATGAATAGAAACTGAAATTGTGGCTACAGAAATTGGTTGTGCAGATTCACACGTGAGTGAAAGAACTATTTTTATATCCCCGCTCCGGTAAGATAAAGCACGGTGTTGAGTTCCACCACTCAATATGGTTTTTTTTATTTTAATTAACATTCTGTTGAAAACCAAAGGAGGAGAACAAACACTCCGTCTACCTTGACACTGAGTTACGGCTACCCTACTATATGAGGGCTATAACGTAAGGGAAAATAATAATCAATAATTAAAGTCAAAACATCAGCACTAAGTATTATATTAAAATTTTAATAATCATTTTAAAAAAATCAGCCTCAGGTATGTATCCCGCACACAGCAGGTTAGGCAGAGGGAACCTAGTGTTAATACACTCCGTTCCCCATATTCCACCGAGTTCTAGAGGCATTGCGTGTTGAGTGGTGAAACTCAACGCCGCGCTTTGCCTCGACACCAGAGAAAAGAAATAAAAATATAAATAAATATTTCATTTCCTCGAGTGGGAATCGAACCCACAACCAGTCGATTTTAAAGTCACACTTTATGCCCCTGCGCCACGACTGGCCTCTAATAATCATTTCTTTATTTTTATTTATTTTCTTTGATACTGTCGTGGCTAAAAGGCACAGTAACTGACTCTATCTGAATCTAAACGGTTATAGGTAAAATTCCCAGTCAGTCAAATATTTTTTTGTTTCTGCCACTTCGAGTTCTGCCACTTCTTCTTCTTTCTCTTCTTCGTCTTAAAAATTGGAAAAAAGTGAGAAACGGAGTGTCATAGAGTTTCATCTGCGTACCATGCTATGTACATGAGACAGCGTAAAGCTAGATATAAAAATTCTTTTACTTAATAATCATTCTATTAGTTAATAATCTTTGGGAAAATCCTTTCAGAGCGATTGGAAGACACATTTTAAGTTTTGTTTGATTTGTCTTAAAACAAATACCAACAGCAATTTGAAAAAAATGGAAAATCTAAGGAACATTTTTTAAAAGACACATCTTATCTGCTATAGAATGTGCTCGGAGGTATATGAGCCTTAACTCGAATGCCTTACTAGGTATCTATGAAGAATTCCATATAGAACAGAATATTCAGGTCCTTGTTTCATAATCAAACCAGCTCGTTGACACCACATACAAGTGTATAAAAGCGGGGTAGGCCTTTTTATTTATTATATAATTGCAACGAAAACTATTATAACTACAAGTTAAATAAATATGATTAATTGAAAAAATATTTGAAGTTACCTACATAGATGTTTTAACCGGAATGGAAATTTGTTATTTCTTTGGGCGAAGCGATAACTCAATATGTACCTAATCAGAGATAGGAAAGTTAAGATAACATTATCTCATATATACAGTGTGTTTTATATAGTTTAAAGAAGATACTTTTATCAACGCCATGTATCCCGCACTTCGTAAGGTACCCAGAGGGAACCTGGGAACCTAGTGTTAAGACACTCCTTTCCCATTGCGGCCCTTCCATTCCCCACATTCCGCCGAATTATCAAAGCATTGCGTGTTGAGTGGCGATATTATTAATTATTTCATTTCTCTGAACGGGAATTGAACCTACAACCAATCGCATTTACAGTCTTACGCTTGTGCCCCTCAAGAATATACTTATAACTTTCTTTGGTTATAAATATCTAAAAAGCAGGTAGACTATGTTAATGAAAAACTAAAGATTTATTTAGTCACAAACGGTAACTTGTACAGTATACAAAAGATATAAATTATTAATCAAAATTATATCACAACGTGTTATCAAAAAAATTATCACTCTATCAAATGCGTTGAAATATATTTCCATTTGAATATGCTCCATAGCTATGGAGTTATTTTTATAAAATTATTTTTAAAGATTCTCTGGCAAATGATAATAATAATATGTTTTAATATATTATCTACGTTATCATTTGGAACCAAGCAACCTGTACGTATCGTCATTCACGGCCAGTGGTGCCAATCCGTTCACGTCGACATCCCATCCTAAACAAAATGACACTACATTTAATAAAAAAATATATACGTATAAAATAACTATTAATCATAGAGTGCAGCACTTATTAAGAATTTTCAAGTTTGAGTGCGTGATAAGTACGTAATATGACGTGATAGAAGTGGCGCTAATGGGTGAGTTTTGTCAATATTATTGACGGTATATAGTACTAAAGTATTATAAGCCATATTACAGTACGGCCAGTCGCGGCGCAGGGGAACTAGCGTGTGACTGTAAACGCCACAGGTTGTAGATTCGATTCCCACTTGAGGAAATGAAACATCTAATATTTTCATTTCTTCCTAATGCCTCTAGAATTCAGCGGAAAGTGGGAATCGGAGTGTCTTAACTCTTGGCTCCCTCTCATACCTTATTACATGCAGGATACAGTGTGAAGTTCAAAAATAAAACTTATAGGGCCCATTATTCATATGTAACTAAACGACCAAAATTTATTTTTCTACACAATCTTAATGAAAGAGTAAAATAAGTAAAATAAAAATACAAATAAATATAATGTAAAGATAAAGCGTGTATTTATACTACGAGATTAAAAATATAAAAAAATATGTACTTTTTAATTGTTTAAAAGTCATTTTTGAAGAGGAATTCCTAGAACTAGAATATTGTTTGCTTTTAACACTGGCGATGAATCATTATTCCCTGCAGTGAATTGTAAATATTTATCTTATCAAATACATGTGTATGTTTATACTTCTGAATTATGTACTAAAAAAAATAGTAAAAAAAAATATTTAAAAAAATGGCCTTAAATGCCGTCGTGGCCAGGGGCCCAATGGCATGACTGTAACGCGACGGTTGTGGGTTCGATCCCTACTGAGGAAGTGAAATACAACGAAGACGAGGAAATGAAATATTTACTTAAATTTTTATTTTCATTTTCTTCACTCTGGTGTCGAAGCAAAGAGCGGCGTTGAGCTCCGCCACTTAACACGCGTTGCCTCAAAAGTTCTGTCTTAACAATAGGTACCCTCTGCCTACCCTGCTGTGTGTGGGATACTGCGTAAAGCATCCCACACGTGAAGCTTTGAAAATAATAGGCACCCTACTAAAAAACCTTAAGTTAAAAATTTTATAATACTTATCATTGCTACTACATTTTGAAAAATTGTTGATAAATCGATTCACCTTGAATTGAACTATAATGAAAAAATCGACCTTGTTATACTGGTTGCTAGAGAGCATTAATTTGGAGCTCAAAACGCCGATGAAAATGAAGTGAAATTAAATTTTAACACAAAAGGAGGGAATTATATTATTGAATATAGTTGAATTCTTAAACTGTTTGTTACTATTTGTATATATGATAGTGTTGTCTAGGTAAGATTCGATTTCTATTATATTTATAGTCATGTTCACCTAGGTAATCACATCGTATACACACCAAATAATCAGGTTATTTTCTTGTTATTTTGATTTAGTTAATTGTAATTTTTGTATGGATTTGCTATTTTCTTAATCAAAATAGAGCCTAGTGCTATATTTATAATGCCTATGCTGGTAAGATAGTATCCAGTTAACCTCGACGGCCACAAGTCGATGTTCGAGTCCCGCAGAAAACGCCCTTTCCGCCGTTGACTTCCTCACATTCAGCCACATAGTGCTTGCGTTTTTCCAGGGACAGATTACCCTCTTCCCTACCAACCCGGTATCGCTGTTAAAGCCAGCAGGGCTAAAAACATTAACCTGAAGTTCGAAAAAAACTAAGCTTTGTTAATGTTACTACATTAAGCTGTAGCTGGGTATTGATTTTGACGTCACCACATAGATTTTGCACAAAAAGAAAAATTTTCGTACAAAATTATAACTTTATAATATTAGTATAGATAACGTGATACCTTATGCACCTTATTGGCGAGCAAACATAAGCGTTTCGTTAGATTAGGAACTATTATCTTCAACCAAACCCTTTATGTCAGTCAATATTATCATTGTATGTAAAATTTCTAATGGTATTTTCTACATAATGGTGAACCATTTTGTAGAAAAAAATTGAATGAAGCAATATAATAAAATATAATATATTTTTTTAGGTATTATACACAGGTTAATATGGCCAAGTTTGCTGTTCGTGGCAACAAGTGCTGGTGTTCCGCGCCAATTAGGAGACGACCAAGAAGAATCTTGCACTACATATATCCGTGATGATCTACTGTATCTTGATTGTTCTGATGGAGAACTCGTCGAGCTGCCTGAAGAGCTTGATAACAACGTGAGCATATATAAGCATCTCTCATATTTAATAATAAATTTTAAAGAATTGGTCCAATTATTTCTCTTTTTTTTTCAGGCGCAAGTTGTTCTGTTGGCGAATAATAACTTTGTAGAATTTCCTACGCAACTCGAAAATTTTCAACAAATTGAAAAATTAGTTATCTCTGGCAACCGGCTAAGTGGAGATCTGCCACAATACGTACAAGTATGGCAACATTTAAAAATCCTTAACTTATCGAGCAATAATTATGATGCTTGGTATAGTTTTAAAAGTACATCAAACATTATAAAATTAGATTTATCTAAGAATAAAATAAATAACATCGACCAAGACGCCTTCACTAAACTTCCTCGTCTGGCAATACTCGATTTATCGGAAAATCGCTTACATAACATATCATCGGCAGTAATATCACAAGCAACTAGTCTAGAAGTCCTTGTTCTATCTCGAAATTACTTGTCCGTAGTACCTGAGTTTCAATCTGCCTCATTAAGAAATTTACAGCTAAGTTTTTGCCAAATAAACACCATTGACGCTAATTCGCTATCTGGAATGCGTTCCTTGCTTGACTTGGATTTATCGATGAATGGAATTGAAGTTCTTCCTGACAAATTGGCTTCAAATTCTTTACAAGAATTAGATTTAAGTTACAATAGTATTGAAAATCTTACTGATTCTACTTTCTCGTCGCTACCGCACTTGGCGGTACTGGATTTGAGAGGGAATGACTTCAAGGAAGTGTGGCCTACTTCACACTTCGCCTCAAATCTATTTTTGAGAGAAGTCAAAGTGAAAGGAAATCGTTGGAGTTGCGAAAGGTTTAGTGTAAATTTACTTCTTACATATGAATTTTTAACGAAGGAACCTCCGAAGGTTACGGATAATTCGTTGATTTGCTACTCTCCAGCAAATGTGACGCAAATGAGTTGGCAGCAGGCTTATATTCGGACGTGGAATATCGAAGCTTCGTCCATGCCGCCATATACCTTGATGGCTGTTATGATTGGTATCATTATAGGTGTGATACTAACTTCCTTTATATGTAGAATTCTAATAGCAATGAACAAATCTGAAGCACCACAACGTACACCGGAAACTGCTGTGTTAAATACAACGCAAGCCAGGGAGGACTCGGTTGTATTACGAGTTCCTTTGAGAGAAGATTTACCACCGACATATGACGAAGCTCTTCTTATGCCCAGACTGAATGACTCTTTTCATTCACTGCCTGACTTTGTCGAAGAACAAGAAGTTGGCCGTAACAGACATCCGCGAAGGTCTAGATCTATAGGAGATTTGATTGAACCAAGGCCTAGATTAGGTGATAGGCGGTCAATACGACGAACAGTAGATATACGTATTGATTAACTAACTAATTAAGGTGTATTTTTTTTGTAAATGTTAGGAACAAGATTATTTTAAGTTTAATTTTAAGACATTCTAAGTAATTTTATATTTACTTTTATTTATTAATTATTGTTTTTTTTACATATATTATCTGTTTATAAAATTATACATTACAAGTGACATTCTTGAAGACTTCTTTCGTTCTAAATAAATTATTATTATAAAAGAAACTGATTTTTATTTTATTTTATTATGTTTTGTGCGTTTTATTTTTATATTTTAAAATATTTAAGTGTTAAAATATTTCGTATTAACACAATTTCCAAGTATTTTCAAAACTACTACTGCCCTCTATCAGTCACTTTGAAAAATATTTTCCGTTTTAAAAAGCTGAAGGATCCATGTTAGGTAACTAATTCGTTGACCACTAGATGTCGCTGGTAAGTAAATTATTTTAAATAGTTACTTAATATAATTAACAAGGTAATATAATAAATACAATTATTTAATTAAATTACAATTATTAATAATTGTTGTTGGGGGTTATAATAGTTTATTAATTTTACCTATATTATTATCGTTTTTTGTGATTTTTGATGTTTTAAGAAAGGCGGAGGTGAATTTCGCCACTCAGTTTTTTTATTAATTTCGGCGGAAACGAAGAATGTAGTCTGAAGAAAAGAGTTTTTAACACTAAGTGTCTTGTGTCTACGCAATATACGGGATTCAGAGTGGAAGAAGAAGTGGAAAAGCCTGAATAAGATCCCTCGAGATATGTTTATTCGAATTCCTCACATACTACCTATATAGTCTAATTAATCATTGTCTTGTATCTTAAATATATTTATATCTACATTCAATAAATTGTATAATCGGGAAAAAAATATTATGATGTGACTTAAAACTCTCCTAATATTATATTAATAGCAATATAATGGTCAGTACTACTTAACAATTACCACACCTATAGTGTCTTATGGAGCTTATCATTATCATTGATAACACGTCATGTATTTAATTCGGCTCATACAAAGTTATCTACTCATCGAAGGCACACGTTCAAAGTTATTTTTTCTATTTGTTTTCAACTTTTAGCATACTTTCTATAAAAAATTGTTTTGCAAATGACGTATGGTTAAGGGTGAAGTGATTAAATTCTTGAAGCTGATCTAAAATTGTGTGCACTATGAATGAAAGAAGTGGTATTAACTGTTTTTTGTTTTAACATTAACCGTAGAAAGTTGGACGTCTTAGTAACAATATTTACTACTAAATCGGTACATATTTTTTATTTTGATATTATTCGAGTTGTACCTTTGTATATGGAATCAAAGACAGGAAATCATATAACAGGTAGGACTTATTTTCCTTACTTTATAAAGGTTGAGTAAACATAAGAAACTATAAAAATGTAATAAAACCTACAGTTTAGATACATATGAGAGCGACCTAAATTTAAGTGTTCCACAACCTCTTTTATCAAATGCTGATAACGTAGATAAAATTGTTGTATGTACAAGTACATTTTGATATTTTATTCTGACACTGAGTTCACTTTGAATAGAATTGAAATCCTTTTTAAATTGTGGAGTACACGTGATAGGAAAACTAATTTAGTTTAACTGATCAAGCATTGCAAGTGTCGTGGTGAATCATCGCCATTGGTCACTAAAGATAATGACATCTATATTTAATATCAAAATATGTCGGTTCCAGGTAGTAATGAAACGCAGACGTGATGTTTTTATTGCAAGTTTGGAAGCTCTTTCTGCTCTTTCTTATTATAAGAGCGGAAATATTGGATTTTGATGAACACACAAGCGAGATATGCTATTTATGTTCTTGTAATACGGAGAGAACCAGCGTAGATTGCTCCCACAGAGGATTAACCAGCCTTCCCGATGGTATCAGTAACAAGGTCTGTACTGTATAATGTCATGATTCAATTCATTCTAATTTAGAATTTTTCTCTAAAATATTACATTTATTTTTAGGTGACTAAGCTTAATATTTCAAACAACGAGTTTTCAATCTTTCCTCGAAATTTGAGCAACCTACACAATTTAATATCTCTGGACGTCAGCGGAAACCGATTGAGTGAATTGCCTGAAAGTGCACTACAAAATCTTACAGTATTGGAAGTGCTAAATTTTTCCAGAAATTATTTTGAGTCTTGGGCTAACTTAAATCCCAATGAAATATTAAAACCGGCCAGTAATTTAAAAATATTAGATTTATCAAATAATAAGTTTAGAACATTAGCAAACTTAGCTAATCAAGAACTTCTTATAAGTCCTTCCTTAGAAACATTGATATTAGATGATTGTCAAATAGATTCAATACATGGACGATCACCACTAAGCGGCCTCATAAATATCAGGGTTCTAAAAATAAATAATAATCCCTTATTACGAATTCAAAATCTCATCTCACCTACTTTAAAGAGCCTATACGTAAGCAACTGTCAACTAAGTTACATTAGTCATAATGAATTTTCATATTTACCATCTTTATTGTATTTAAAAATGTCATATAATTATCGCCTTGCACTGTCCTCTGTGTCGAATGTAATTTTTTCAAATTCTTTGAGATTTCTTGACTTATCATACTGTAATATTTTAAAGCCTAATCTACATGGATTTCCAAATTTAAGAAAAGCCATTATGAAAAACAATTTAATTAGATTCTTAAGAAGCAATGAATTTGTAAATAACACAAAATTAGAATATTTAGATTTATCGTATAATAATGTCGGATCAATCAAAACTGATACTTTCAGGGGATTAGGCATGCTGCGATATTTAGATTTGTCTTGGAATGAGATAGGTGACATACCAGAACAGAGTTTTTTAGAAACACCATCTTTAACTCAAGTAAAATTAGCTAGAAATTATCTTAATAAAGTTGGTCACTTAAAATCAAATTCGATCACAATACTTGATATGAGCTCATGTGAAATTAGTGCAATTGGCAAAGATTCGTTCGAAGGCCTACCGTCACTCGTAGATATAAATTTGTCACATAATCTTTTATCCCATATTCCTGACAGCATCTCATCGAATACACTCAAATATTTGAACTTAAACTATAATAGATTAAGTTCTCTAAATAATTACACTTTATTTATGATACCTAGATTAACTAGTTTAAGTGTAATAGGAAATCGATTTACTAATATTTGGAGCAAATCTTATTTTGAATCGAATCCTTACTTAGAAAGGTTAGATTTAGCCGACAATATGTGGAGATGCGATTGTACCGATGACAATATGTATGATTTTTATGAATTTGTGACACTTGAACCAAATAAAAAAGAAGAATCGTTTAATTTAATCTGCAACAGCCCAATAAACTTAATAGGACAAACGTGGCTAGAAGCATGTTATTTTACGTGGAATCCGAGCGAAAAGTCAGGAAGCCCTGATAGTTTGATATGGTTCATAATCGTCATGATAATTGGTTTATCACTTTGTCTACTTCTGGTTAACACTGTGAGAAGATCAATGAACAGACGTCTCGCTACTTTACAAGCAGAGAGAGAACGGCAAGTAGAAGAAGCGAGAGATAGACTTAGACAAATGAGAATACGTGCAGAGCAAGAAGCTTTATGTAATACCCCAGATCCAAGGGATTTGATCGCCCCACCTACATACGATGAAGCTCTCTCAATGCCAAAACTAAATGTTTCTTGCCATTCTCTAAATGAATCAGCAAGTGGTAAAACCAAGCGAAGAAGAGGTAGAAGGAAAACTAAATCTAGTGGAGATTTGCTAGAAGAAACTGAGAGAAATGGAGATTTACCTGTTGTAGATGATATAGAACTCTCAGAAGTATCTAATGACAACAAGAGACAGCGTCGTCGTCGAAATCGTAGATATGGTAGTCACGAAATAGCGGAATTAGATCAAAGTCCCGGAGCTAGACGCAGAAGAATGTCAGAATATGTAACAGATGATAGTGTTACTATAGAAGTTGAAGCTGAATTGTCAAGACCGTTACGTCCCAGAAATCGACGTTTTTCCAATGACAGTCAAGCAAGGGAAAGTGATTTTTGATAGATAATAGTTTAAAATTGTCAAATTTTATATTTAAGTTGATGTCATGAATTAATAAATTAGTATATAATATTTAATAAAAAATATATTTTTAAATAGTTTAACACATAATTTTAATAGCCACCATAAAACCCTACTTCTCCCTTCTATTTCTTATAAATCTTATATATATTTTAAACTTTTTTGGATTGGAATTGATTAATTTATTATAATGTAAATATTTTGGTACTAATTATTACAAGCTGGTTACATCCAGAGGGTCGGTTAAGATTTAATTTAAATAAATCTATTTAGTAGTATAGTATAGTGTGTATAGAACAAATATAAAACTATGCCTACTATATACTTAGTTATAGTAATTTTATAATAAGTTTAATTCTTTATTGTGTTTGTTGTGCTTGTTCATTCTTTGAGGCCGTCGTGGTACTGGGGCACAATCGTGTGACTGTAACGCGTTAGTTCCCACTCGAGGAATTAATTATTAAATATTAATATCTTTATTTTGTCACTCTGGTACCAAGGCAAAAGCGCGGCGGTGGAAATGAGGAATTGGGTGTCTTAAAACTAGGTTCCCTCTGCCTACCCCGCCGTATGCGGGATACAGCTGTATACATAATTGTTACTTTAGACAAGTTTTATCGAGTCTTAGAGAATATTGAAATAAATAATTAAATATATATTTTAATTATGCAAACAGTATAATTATCCACTGGTTATTATTGTACTAAAAAATATTGATAACAAAACAATTTAAATATTTTTTTACAAAAAATGCACTGATTTATACATTATATAAATCTTATTTATATATTATACCTAATTCTTATTTATTTATTATATATAATTATTTATAAATTATATTATAACGTTAACTACCTTTAGGTAACACAGAAAATCCTAAGCCAAGAACAATTGGCAGTTACTTGCTGTTTAAAGCAGCAGTTGTTCTTTTTTAAATTTATTAAAATTTATATTTTTTTATTAAAATTTTTAAATTCCAGGAACTAGTATTAACTTAATAATTTCGCTATTATTTATTCCTAATATCTCAGATTTTAAGAAATATATCTGTGAATGTCAATGAGCTAAATATATTTTTTAGAAAATTTATAGACTTATTATATTATTATAATAATATTATTATAATATAAGGTTAATGGTCGAGGCAATCGGTGCCTAGGATTCCAATGAGGATCCTTCTCACAATACGCGCCGTCTCGAGCAATACTGCCTTCTACCCAGTTCTGATGCTCAGAGATCCAACAGCTCAGAGATAAATTCATTCTTATTATAATAATAATAGTATCATCATTAGATATCTTTTTCAAGAAAAAAATTTACGCTATAAACAATCTAAGAACCATAAAGATAGAAATCTTTATGGTATAGTGATATCAATCAGGATCAGTGCAGTGGCATAAGCATGTGACTATAAACGCTTCAATAGTGAGTGGCCACTCGGGGAACTTAATTATTATTTTATTAATATGTTCACTTTTTTGATCTGGTAATAAGGCATAGCACAGCAGCATTGATTCTCGAAAATTCGGAAAATGGGAAACGGAGTGTCTCAGCACTTTACCCTCTAAATTCGAACCATGCTATATGCGGAATACGGCATAGAGCAAGCTGAAAAAAAAAACAGGCATGTGAAGGGGTAATACGAAACAACCAAATTTCAATTAACGCTTTATATGTTTAGAAATAAAATTACAAGAATTATAAATCTCTTTACATCGAAATACTTTATTGTTCTCAATTTGATTCATATTGGTGACAGATGTTCATTATTTTTTTAAAAGTCAATAAAATGTGAAAATAAAAATTACAGAAATTAGCGAAAGCAAGAGGTACATTATATTTCTTAGTTACAATTTAAAAATAATTTCAAATAAAACTACCTAAACAAATATACAATGCAATAATTATTTCTCTGCATACATACATAATTCTTCAATAGCATGAATCACTTAAAATAAATGGTATCACAATCTTATAGAACTAATAATTTAATAAAACTACTCATAAGGAACTTATGCATAGAACGAGAAAAATTAATCTCTCGTAAATTAGAAATTTGAAAGATGAAAGACAACAACCAGTTGAATCATTCGTTGTTCGAAATAGCCACTTGCAAAAGATATGCAAAACGAGACAGGTAAGTACACAACCACTGACATCTCAACAATTGTACCCAAAAACCGAACATATACTACAATGTAAAATTATATTGTAATATAATTTGTGTTACCATATTATAAAGTTTCAACAGTGATTTAAATAACTTTTCAACATTAACATCTATAATGAAAATGGCAACATTTTTATACGTATAAAAATATTTTACATTTATCGCACAGTATACTTTCATAAATATATTTGAACCACTAACAAATTATGATAAAGGCACTGTCGACTACAAACACACTTTGGCAGTACTTAATACAGTCAAAAACTTCATACTTTTATAGGTAATTGTTCCTTCGCATGCGCACACTGAATCACAGATCTTTGCCAATAGTGAAACGTTTGCAAATTGACACTGATATACACAAATTGTTTTTATCCTGTTCAATGAGACTAAATCTCAAGTAGTCGACTTAGGCGCTTTTCCGTCTAGTGATGGTGTTATGATTATATCGCCAGCGTTCGACCTACTTCTGGTAACTAAAACGGGCGTTTTAGGCTTCGGAGTCTCTGACATTTTAATCCGAACGCGTCCCATATCGGGTGAATATACTGGCACATATTCACGGGATGGTGACAAATAGTCGGAATCAATATTTGGGTCTCCATTTATCAGTGGTTGAGATAGATCTGAATCTCTGTTTCCGTTTATTCTGGGACCGTCATCATCATTTATAGGAACAAATATATCTTCACTCGATAAAGAATTTGTGTCCTTTCTGGAATTATTTCCTAGATCAGATTCAAATGACGTCTCCTGCGCAGGTACATGATTTTCATTTGCTAAATTGTTGTCAATTGAACTGCTTTTATTTTGGTTAGTGTCTCGTGGGCTATCAGTCCTCTGATTTTCATTTTCGGAACGCTTAATACCATTTCCCATTTCACCATTTTCGGCTTTTTTAGAATGTGTCTCATGCGTGGGTACTAATTCATATTTCCCGTTTACTTTTTTCTCAGCGGCACTTTCCATTGCTGCAGGTTTACCTAATAAAGATTTATTCATATCAACCATCTCTTTTGAAGCTCTTTCAATATCTCTTTTCTGTTGCCGCAAAAGTCTTCGATCTCTACGCTTTCTCATTTGTCCTTTAGCTATTGCAAACCCTATAAGGCCAACTAATAAAATAACAATAAGAGCTATGCAAACATAGGTACCAGTTTTGTGTGGTGTCTTTTCTTCCGCAGGTGGCGCTTGGCCAAGAACTTCTGAAAGATGTGTTACACGAATTGGTTCCGAGACAGTTGTGTCTCTTGTAACTTCTGGTGCCGCAGAAATACTAGTAACAACTTCAACGTTTTTCTTACTATGCCAATCGGGACCACCCTGGTATATCGTCGGTGGCTCAGGCATGGGAAATTCTAAATCTGTAGAATTTTCATCATCTTTAAATATTCTTTCAACTGGATCAGGATTTAAATCTTCGATCATGGGAGTGGTTGTTTCTAGCACCTTTTCTGTAGGTTCATTTTCAAAGGGAACAAATAAGCCAAATCCAGATCCCTCCCCAGAGCCTTCACCAGGATCTTCAGTAGTTTGATAATTGTCTGCAGGTAAAATTTCGTCATTTGCTAGTAAATTATTATACATCTTCCTTTCTTGAATAGGTTCCATTATATCACTGATAGTTGTACTTTCGGCTTCACCAGACCCTTCTATTTCTTGAATAGGTGAAGGCTTAGCAAAGTGACCTACTTTTATAAATTGCGAACTATCATCATCAACCTCGGCGTCCGCACCATGTATTACTTTACCGTCATCTAAATCACTACTAGCTACTAAGGGCATAGATTTTAGTGCAGTAGTTTCCTCACCAACTTGCACTGCATCCATTGGTTGATCACCCATCATTATATCCATAAAATCTGCTTTAAAGCCTTTACAAATATCTTTTGTTTTTATTTCCAACCATGAATGTTCCTTTAAATAATTTGGAGTATGACATTTGGCACTATCTATGTATACATTTGCCTGTAAAAGCCGGTCACGAGCAATTATATTGTCACATGAACAATCTAGAGGATTTCCATCTAGTTCTAAGTGTTCTAAATTTGGCAAATGTGATATATCTGAAGGCACATCTTTCAGTAAATTACCCGTTAGGTCCAATGAGCTTATGCTAGTGGGCAAGTGCGTCAATGAGAGTTTTTGTATTCTATTATGTGCTAAGTTCAAGTGAACTAATTTTTTTGCATTAAGTAAAAATTTATTTAGTTCTGTAAGTCCATTGGTAGATAGATCAAGTGTGACGACTTCTGTTAATTTATCTAGCTCGTGAGTGATTTTGGTGATATTGTTGTGGGAAAGATCCAGAATGTTAATGTTATGATGTTTCTGTCGGATAGTATATTTGTAGATGTCAGCGATACTACTGCAAGTGACGCGGTGAAGACCATCCCGCGTGGTGCTGCACACGCAGCTATTAGGGCAGACGGCAGCCGATGCCGGCGATAGAAGAAGTGAGGCCGCAAGAAGACATATAGGAAGCCACGCCATCTTGTCGTTTAGACGTCACCTGAAACCATAAAATTGAAAATAAATATTTTATCTTTTAATTTATATCTCACCTCTGGACAACTCTACTGGCAAAACTAACATTTTTAAAGAGTGTGGGCTACATAAAGAAATAAATTTTTGATAATACTAATTGTAGGACGTTAATTTGTAAAAAGGATATAAATACATGATTAAACAAACGGCTTAGTGTTTCTGGTATTACACAAACTCAAGTTCTTTTCCATTAATTTGCGAGCAGTTAGATTAAAGACCAAGTGTATGATACTTTGGAGGAAATTAATTTTATTAACAATGACAACCTTGTATTACGTTACAGCCGCAAATCGTGAACAATTTATGTCACACGTTAGACAAAAATATACTTATATAATAAAATTTTATTAAAATTATATAATAAATAGTCACATTAAGTCATAGATAGTCAAACCATTAAGTAATGTAAAACTGAGAATATCATATAATATATACGGATAGAGGAACTCAGCGCAGTCTTCATTTTTACTAAATATATGTATGTAATATCCGCCGGAAATATGTTTGAAAATATTTTCTTAACAAAAAAGAATATTCTTTGATCTTAGAGGGTCTTAACTGCGTCACAACCTTAAAAAATTTAAATAATCGAAAAAACACTACAATGAAAACAATAAATCAAGGAATAAGAAACCAACAAAGCAAAAAACACAAAAAAAAAGAAGAAAATT
>DWAN01001900.1:0-16414 GCA_018230445.1 Heliconius hewitsoni
TAGTGGCTTTATGTCACTGCGTTTCGCATCAGGTAATGCCGGGCTCCGGCGCCCAACTCACCTTAAAGGCCGGCAACGCACCTGTAGCTCCTCTGGTGTTGCACGGTGTCTTGTGCGGCGGTAATCACTTTACCATCAGGTGACCCGAACGCTCGTTTGCCGTGTCTTTTGCAAAAAAAAAACAAGAATCGGGTTCAAAATATATGATGGTTAGATTGTATACTTAACACGTATAACTGGAACTTCACGTTATATTCGCATATAGCAGCGAATGTAGAGGTAACCTAAAGTTAAGAAAATCCGCTCGGTCCCCTCCGCATTTTTCGTCCGCGTTTCGAAACATTGGTTGCTGAGTGGTGGAAGTGAACATCCCACTTTATCTTGTTACCAAAGAGCTGAATATAATCCATTTCCCCTAGTGGCAACC
Source organism: Heliconius hewitsoni (assembly GCA_018230445.1). Lineage (NCBI taxonomy): Eukaryota > Metazoa > Arthropoda > Insecta > Lepidoptera > Nymphalidae > Heliconius > Heliconius hewitsoni. Next base: position 428 of record DWAN01001900.1, read on the forward strand.
GAACCTATAACGTTTGCGTTAACAATCAGACCGCGCTGTGCCACTGTGCCACGATGGCCTCAATGACCAATATTATAAGTAGGAAAAGGTAAGTAAGGAACAGATCCCTCGAGGTAGGATGATTCTATTTGTAAGCAATCACTAATTTTTTTTGGAGAGAAACAATATCAAGTGATTGCGAACTAAACTTAGGTGGTCAAATGTATGACTAGTGTTTTAGTGATTAGGCATAACGCTTTACTTCTTGTTTTGCATGTCACATGTTAATATAAAGATTTTATAGGTTTAGTAATCGAACAAGTATATGAGATGATCCATGATCTGGTGGATGGTAATCTTTTTTGGAACACAGAAAATAAATAAGCTTCTAAGTCAACGTAATAAAAAAGTATGAGCGTTTATGCTTGGTTTTTCTGCGTTTTGAATGAAAATCGAAGCATAATCGAAACCTATAGGACTTATTTTATTTTCAAGAAGTGGCAACAGTACGTACAGACAATGTAAAATATCCGGAAAATGGATATTTATTGGTAAATAATAGAAAAAAAACATCATAAACTTATATTTCTACCTAGCTTATTTCATAGAAAATAGTTACATTCTCGTTGACGTACAATATTGAAATATGTATGGAGACATTGGTGGCCTAGACCGACACGCGTTTAACTGGTTAAATATACATATATAGAATAGTAGATTTCGAATAATCCTGCACATACCCTAGGTATCATCTTAGGCACCTCCTAAAGTTAAAAAAAAAAAAACAAAAATATAATCACGTTAGATAAAATAGATCTCTCGGGTATGTATGCTAACAGCATGGTGGTCAGATAAACTTGCTTTAATTAAACGCTTTCAAATTCATAATAATTTCAATATCGTTGGGATTATCTTAAGGATTTATCTTAAGAAGGATAGTCTCGTACACCTTTTCCCTAATTGGGACAGATATCTTTTCGCTATTAAACGTTAACGTTATATTAAGAGTAACGATTTACGGCATCATTTAAATGTTATATTTTCTTTTACAGGCATGACAAACCTTTAAAACATAGATTTAGTTACTTACTTTAAAATTGGTTTGATCACAATTGTCTTAGTTATAGGTATGAGTAGGTATATTATTAAACTTATTTACATGAGGCTGCACTATGTCTTAATTGAATTTTATAACAAAATTAACAATGTTTTGGTAACCCAAAAGAACATATTTTAACCTTTTCAGAATTTAAAGATAATGTCCGACGTGTCGCGTAGCACTCAGCGTTTTGTTATTGTTGTAAATGAGTAGACTCTGTCGTCTGTTTCGTTTCTCGCCACCGAATGCGCCATGCGAATTAGCTGAGTAAATATTTGTTTTGGAACATTCGATCTTGTTAAAATTATATTTTTAAGGATCAACTCTGTTGTGTTAGAGATACATATATCATATAACTGTTTGAATAGTAAAACATTAATTTATAAGAATGCAACGTTTTCTGAATCTATTTAAATACGTTATTTCAGACAATTTTTATTACGGAACTTAAATTTCGACTACTCTGTAATGTATATATGTATGATGTTTAAGTGGTAATATACCTCAACGTAAAGAGATACTCTTGAAACAATTAAAAATAGAGCCACTGTCGTAATAAAAAAAATTAACGTTTCTTCTAAATGTCCCCGCCTCATTTATAGAACAAAAGCTGTCATTTAAGACTCGGCAACATTTCACTGTCTATTAAGAAAAAGCTAAATATCTTTTGACTATTTTTATGAGCTGTAAAAAGTGTGAATATCGTTTTACAAAAAACGTACGAGGCGGCTCTTTGTCGGGGTGTCGTGTTACAGCGCACTGTTGTCTGTAAACACGTCTTTCCGCCCGCTTGAGTGATAGCTCAGCGGGTGCCAAAAACATATTTTAACGTCTGTTACGGTATAATTACATGTTTCAATAAACTTGTTTCATTATATGTGCTTATAATATGATAGATATTTAGCATATCATTTAAAAAACTAGTTGACGAGTCGGTTATCAATTAGGTATAATATATCTTTAGTGACCTATGTTGTAGGTAATTTTTATAAACGAAATGTTTTGATTCTTATTCTCCACAATCTATTTGTGAAAATATAGAAATTGTAAAGGATACAAATATGTGTTTTCTAGTAAAATTAGGTCAAAGTATCACAATTTTGTCTTGTAGAATAAACAATGCTTCCAAATCTCCTATTGTTACCTATTTTTGTATTATCGCAACTAATTTCATATTACATTTTGAAGATCAACATACAACACAATAAAAATTATAGTTTATTAAACTAACTAAAAGTTCACTGCTATTGCATTTGGAAACATATTTAAATAATTTAATTTTGTATCGTAGATGAACAATTACGAGACAGTGATCCAGCATGGAGTGAACGCATGCGCAGGCGTAGAGCGTTCGCCGACGCCGCTTTGGAGCAGCACCTGCAGTCGCCAGCGCCGGTCCCTTCCGCGCTGTGCAGACACCTCCTCGCGGCCTTGCTGAGCTACGCGCCCCCTCCTCCTCAACGGCCTAAGATATCCTTCTCTATTGAATCTATTATTGGTGTGAAGTGATTGTTATTGCACTATTTATCTAACCATATCCTAAACATTTTATAAAAACTAATTACTAGTTATTTTTTTATACACACGAATAGCTACAAAAGGAAGGAAAGAAGTCGAAAACTTGTAGGTCTAAGTTTATTTTTTTTATATTTTAACCGAAAATAAAACAATGAATATTCGAACAATGAGTGCTTTATTAACGAAATGTATGGTAAAAGAATGTCTATGGTGAGGTCAATGCATTACAACCAGAACTTATTACGAACACTATACGTTTGTAGTAGCTGTGACAAAACCAATATATAATATACATTTTAGAAAGAGTGAGTACAGGTTCAGTTTTGATTATTTTAGAAAATTATAACAGTTTTATTTCTGGACACGTCTATGCCTTTAATTAGGCCTTAGATTAGAGGTAGCGATGTAAAATTTATAATTTTTTTTTACGGCACTGTACTCACGGGACAAACGTTAAATAAACAACCCAACCAACATACATGGGGACTGCCATGTAGTAATTTATTCTGTAATTTTTAACAATTGTTCAATATTTAAGAAACATTATTATAGAAATAACTTCTTTTAATGTTATGTAAAAAGACAACTAAGCCCCCATATATATCTATATATTTACACAGTTTCTACGTACATAATCGAAAGCCCAAATATATTTGAAACATCAGCTAAGCTCTTAAAATTAAATTTAAAAATTTAATTGTCATTAATTCTGTAATTAAAAAAAATAATAAGCTCTCTTAATTTGCACACCTTGCTACGCTACGACGACAAATAATGCCAATAAGTAGGTACTTTCGACACTGTACATAGGAGCAGTCCGTCCTCAATTTTCTATATTTTTTTATGTTAACAAAAAAGTTTGAAGTGACAAAAGTTTACGAGATAAAAATGCTGCTAGTAAATAAAGAACATTACAGAAAATACTTATAAATATAATAAATACAATACAAATATCAAAATAGATACGTGTACGTACGATTCTTATTTATTTAGAACGATAATAAATATTATATATCGTAAAATATATAATGAAAGTGAAGGCGTGAGTGTTTATACAACTACAACTTACACGAAATAATTTTTGAACTAAAGATTCTTTAATCTATTCAATATTGTATGATAATCTAATTTTACATCGTAATTGTACGCCTCGATATACTATTAATTTTATGTACTAATAATTTTTACATACATACATTAGAACTCTGAAACATTTGGCAACTTGATAAAGATTACGTGATTCCGAGGACGCCCGTTATACGGACGCCAGTCAATGTGTATGTTAAATTGAGATCTTGTTTAGTAAAATTTTATGGAAAAAATATTTCCTCGTTTTTTTTATGTTTTTGATATTATACAGTATACAAAAATAATATTCTTTTTTACAAAATACAATTAAACAAAATGATTTAAAATTTAAAAGCTTCGTATTAAAGTGTTTTTTAATATCAAATAAGTATTTTTATGTCTACCTCCAACGGCCAAGTGAGGATAAACGCCAGTATGAATCATTCGGTCTAAAGTTTTACATATATAGTCTTGGTCAACAGTTTTTTTTTGTTTAGTAGTAATATATAGGTGTATATAACAATAAAAAAAGAACAAATGTACAATTGTCTTTTGGTAATTATAAAAATGGCGATTATACCCTTTTGTCCGTTATGTATAGCATTCGAAGTCACCAAATTTAAAGAGTGCCAAAACAATATATTATTAATTGAAAATGTTATTGATGTCTTAACCACGATAAATTTAAAGTTTAAATGATTCACAACACAAAATATGATAATTAAGTGTCGCATGATACACAAATGTACAAAGTACACACAAACTACACACAACTATGCCGAGGATAGGAATTGTGCCGCACGAACGCCGCCCACAGGCCTCACACACCGACCCACTCGAACACTTAATCACCTATTATCACGTTTTTTTTTTCAGGAAAAAAATACTATACTATTAAAAATGTTGACAAAAATCTATCTTAAAAATAAATTACGAGGGCACCCTTTTCGTTTATAAAAGAATAGTGGTTCAATTATAATTATTGTTTTTGATATTTTTGTAATCTCAGCTGCCAATCTATGTACATTCGGACAAAAAATAAAGAGAAGGACTCACAATTCGATAAGTGAGCGCTCATCCGCACTACTGAGGCTTCGTTGGCACTTGACAAGGAATGGGACTAGACAGGATTCGGAGGATAGGAACCGACAGGAATAGGGAGCGAGCACACGTCTTAGAAATCCACTTAAAATATTAAAAAAAAAATAACTTTAATACAATTTTAATTATTTTCACCGAAATTGAGAAACATTTTCAATCTTATATACTTATTTTATACTTGTGCCAATTTATATTAATGCTAATAAAATGAAAATATATTAGTCAAAAGACCGTGTGCACTCACCTTAGGATTTTCAGGGACCGAGGACGCACTTGTGGGGTAATTAATACATATACAAAATACACTTAATCTTTTTTTGTATATAACATTATATAAGGGCCGATATAAATAAAACAATTTTTAATGTTGTAACGAGGCCTAAACTGATATCCCCAAGGAATGTAAAATTTACTGTATCCCCGAATAACCCTATAATATTCCACTGCGCACTTAACTCTACATTGCAAAATATACTATGTTCCTTCGAACTACTAATTCTCAGATCCCCACTCACAGGCTCCCTTCTAAAAAACTGACTATCACTTTAATATACCTTACAAATATATTAAAAAGTTCACATAAATAAGATTTCAATATTTTTTAAATTTTCAATGATTACTTTAAAAAACTATACTCGCATAGTAGAAATAATAAATCTATGTATATAATTATTTTTATCCAATAATTTAGAAAGGAGCCTGCCATATATCTGAACAAAAATGACATATAACAAATGGTTAAAGTCAGACTTTTAGCTTTTATAAAACAAAAAAATAACAATTTTATTTGCATATAATAATATAATAATATACAACTCAATATGTATTTACATATACATAATATTATTTTCATTTAATATACACATAAACAATAATATTATTTTATATTAATAGTGCAATTTACCCGAGTCTAATTCACCATCGCGATATCAACGTTATTTACAGATAATGAACATATTTAAAAGTCCCGGCTAGTTTTGTGTCATATATTTGTGTAAATTGTATTAGGAAACTATCAAAATTCTTTATTATTTGACGGTTTTTGTAAAATATAAAATAGGATGATAACTATACAAGAAAATATAGCTTACAATACATTTTCCGCATAGTGGTCAATATCGCGAGGGTAATACGACTCCGGTAAATTGGTCTAAGAAATTTTATTAAAACAAAATACAACGTAAAAATACTATTTGGTATATTATATAGCAGATGTAGCCCACACGCAGTCAACCGCACAGCACAGACAAACACAGACACTGACACAACACAGGCAATAACTCGTACGCATATTATATTAGTCAAAATAAACCAGTCACAAATCACAGTCGACGTAAATTCTCGATTTTACTAAGTCTTGTAATTTATATTAAAAATAGTAGTTAACACATCAATTTATACGCTTAAAGTATATCCCGAGGAGAAGCCTAGTGGAGACGTGAGTAAATGCTTTTGGACGAGTATGAAAAACATTATGATGTCACAATAATAATAATAATTTTTCCGTATATATTTTCCAAAAACTATTACAAATTTTTACAACGAACGTCTAAAAAGATATAGTCAATACAAACGTTAGTCAATATTAAGTAAACGCAAGCTTACACCCGACCCGACCGGTGCGCAGCGAGACGACGGTAAACGATTCCCCGGAACGAAGGCTGGACGACTATCCGTTAAAATCAATTCGAAAAATAATAACGTACTCCGTTCCGATTACAAACTACGGCTACACTAAGGTTCATGCAATACACAGTAGACCCGCGCGCCACGCGCGGCGCCTATATGCCGCACATGGCGGAGAGGCGCGCGCTGAGCTGCACCGGGAACTGGTCCGTGAAGTGGCGCCAGTTGTCGTCTCCGACCTGCGCCTTGAACCCGTGCAGGATCTTCGTGAACATCTCCTTCAGGTCGTCCTTGGGGTGCGTCCAGGAGGCCACGGCGTCGCAGAAGAACATGAAGTCGGGCACCACCCCGCCGGGGTTGACTTGTATCATCTGGCAGATGCCGCGGAAGGCGGAGTCCTTCTCGTCGTTGTCGCGGATGTTGCGCAGCGACGTGCACCTGAGGGCGACACACTCTCATTTCTCACATTAGTCCGTTCGTGGTGGTGCTACAGGGGGCGTCTATAAATTACGTCACACGTTTTGTTTTCCTTTTTTTGACCCCTTCCCCGTTTTTATCAGAGGTGAAATTTGCGAAATCGCACACATCCATGCGACGTTATATGTTTTGCGATTTGACACTTGGAAATTATTAAATTAAAACATAAGTTGTTTACAATATTTGAAATATAATGTCATAAAATTTAAGACCCTACCACCAATTATCGTGTCACTCTTCCTCAATCTCCCTCCCTTTTAAAGTGTGACGTAATTTATAGATGGCACCTAGTCGCTACAGTCCTCGACGTTTGCACTCTATTCAAGGTGCGGCGTTCGATTCCAATTTGCAGTTATGAAACGAACTATAGAACGAACGAGCGATAGATACTTGCGAAAACATACGTAGTGATATCTAGAAGGCGGATCACGTTAGACAATCGAAATATCACAGTAGTTTCAAATTAATCAACTAAGTAATTAAATAAAAAAAAGAATGAAGCGGATCAACATAAATCTACTTAATATATTATGTGTATATATATATTTATATATATAATACTTTGTTAAAGTGAATAAATTATTTAAGTGTCAAACAAAAAATATATTTATAGACACTGAATATAATAAAGTAAAGTCCAAGCTGCAAACAATGAAACATGTACATTTTTGGTAATTTTTTATTATTTCTAAGTAAAGCACGAGTTCATTTACTAATAACGTAGTATTTGCAATTTGGACAAACAAATCAATATAAATTAGCTGATATATATTTAGAAAGCGGATGGTGTTTTACAAGGTACAACAATGAAAAACAAAATGGCTGAACTACACAGCCGCGGAGACTGCGCTTCCCAGACACGAGAACCAACACGAGAAAAAGAAAAGAAAAAAAAAAACAAACACCATCCACAATCGAAATAAAAGAACTTACTCGATATGAAAACGTAAATATTAAATATAAAGTAATAATAAAAAAAATTGACTACAGACCACAGGCGTACAAATTGATGTAAAACGGGTGCGACGTCGTGCGGGCACACATAACCTAGCCGACCGATAGTAATCGCTACGCCACACAACCACGACAACCGAGAACAAAACCAAGAAAAACAAATCAACAAACCATTCAAAACATATCGACATAGCGGATATATCAAACAGCGGGTCGATAAATAATTACACCTACGGAGGATGTTCGTTTTATTTACATTATACATTGCCCGGTCGCTAATATAATGGATTTTGCTTTGATTCGACCTCTTACGTCACAAGTTATGATTGTATTTTTTTTAATCTCTATCCAAAAGTTAACATAGAAATGGTGATAAAGAAAAATAAGTAAATTAATTATACATGAATTTTGAAAAACCAATGTGAGAACATTTTAGGTATAAAAAAAATGGATACTTATATAAAAAGTTTTATTATTTATTGTTCAGACATAAGAGATCGATTGCTCTAGGGATATTTATTTGTCGGCTCCGCTAGTTGTTTTATTATCAGTATCGGAGCGCACTCACATATCTACACAAAAATTAATTATACATAAAAAACATTAAATAATATAATTTAAAGTACACAACTTAATTGCAATCTAAAATAAATCAATTCATAAGTTTTAGTGGATTATGAATAATAATATATAGATGTATTTATATATAACAATTAATTATATTCATTAATATTAAAATGGTAAACTTATTATAAACTGAAAACCAATAGATGATGAACACATGGTAACATAAAGCTCAAGGGATATACATAATCGTAAAACATTACTGCCACCAAATATATTGTTTAATTAAATTATTCTAGCAAATAATATAAGTTAAAATAAATATTAATGTATTTTATATAATAGATGTAGTTGTGCACTTACCTGTGTTCTCGAGCAGGGTCTTAGGCGTGTTGGGCCTGTTGATGATGTCCACCAGGTGATTCAGAACAAGGGGAATGTACTTTGAAGTCTCTGGTCCTGTAAATGGTAATTTTATCATTTTAATGACCAATTGCATTTGAATGATTAATTATTAATGAACATAATTTTTTTTTGTTTCATGAAAGTATTTTTTTTTTATAAAATTAAATAATCGTAGCTCTAGTATTTTAGTATAATTAACAAAAATTATATACAATACAAAAAAACGAAAGCATAACAAAGTCACCTAATTTGATGCTAATTTCTCCAATGGCCCAAGTGGCGTTGTTACATACAGATATGAGCTCTGGGTTAAGGTTCATGCCCAAAATGGGAAGGAACTCGGGGATGTACGGCAAGACATGTTGGAAACATGCTTTTGTCAGATCTCCTAACAACGCAAATGATGACTGTCGAACCTGGAATTAGTTTTATTTTAAGTGTAATTGCTTATATTTTAAATAGGTGTAATAGTTTATATTTCAAAAATATTTACTGTGTGTTAATAATTCTCGTAAATTAAATACATTCACAGAGAGAATGCAATCAACGAATACACTCATTCTTCACTTACCACTCAAAATCGCAATAACTTTTGTTATAAAATAAAGTAAAATATAACTAAAGCTACGCACAAAGAACCTGGGATCCTAATGTTAAGACACTCCGTTTCCTATTAAGTACTTAAGAACACTTTCCGCCGAATTCTTGAGGCATTACATAGCGGAAATGAACGCCTCATTATCAGAACAAGGAGGAGAATATTAGATATTTCATTCCCCCGAGCGAGAATTGAACTTACAATCATCGCGTTCACATTATTTATATTATTTTTTGTATATATATATATATATATATATATAATCAAAATAATGATATATCTTCTTTTCATACCTCCGGCATAGGATCCTGCATGCACTGGTACAACAACTGCATAAGATTGGAATTGAGCACAAGATGGTTAATATGTCCATCCAGACCTTCTGCTAGTCCACTGAGCAAATCTAATGCTACTATCATGAAATCCTTGTCTGGGGCCTCAAATTGTTCCGGACTTTGACTATTTGCCTATACACATGCAGATATATGTTTATTAAGAAATCTTAATAGCAATAGAAAAAGCAGGGTAGGCAAAGGGAACTTGGGAACCTTGTGTTAAGACACTCCGTTCCTCTGAAGACACATCCGTTTCTCGCTTTCCGCCTAATTCTCGAGCCATTGCATGTTGATTGGCGTAACTCTACGCTATGCCTCGTTACAAGAGCGAATAAATTAAAATATTAAATATTTCATTTTTTCAATTGGTAATCAAACCCACAGCCTGTTGTTCAGTCGCAAGCTTGTGCCCCTGAGGCCACAACTAGCCTAACACTGGCTTCATAACTGACTGGCCTTCTTAAAAATTAGTAAAACTTTTATAGCCTATTATTAATAGATTTATCAATTTAAAAACAAAAATATATATACAATATAAAAATAGAAAAAAGTAATGGTTAAAGATTTTATTATTGTATTAATTAACTAAATAAAATTCTAAGTGCATAGCAATGCACTTAAATGCATACACTAGAAGGGTTATCAAAACTGTCAACAAGTATTATTAGATAAAGTACATACGAGTATATATAACATATTTATATTATTAAGCCAGTTATGATTTATAACAATGGAGTAGGAATAAATGATCAAAACATTATTAAAATATTGACAATAATTAATTTTATTAAGAAAAAGAACAGATTTAAAATGACTCACGATATTCTGATTTAATGTTTGCTCTATGAGGGATACGCATCTCCTAAAGACCGGTTCACAATATGGCAAAAATCCGGATTGAAGGGCTGACGCCACCGATGATAAACACTGAAAGAGTACATACAATAAAAAAATTACACTAAATTTTCGTTGCTTGAATTTTTTTTTGTAATAATTATGTCGCGAAACCAAATATCCTCCACTACAGTAAAAATTTTTTACCATAAATATTATCTCAAGTAACAATACTAAAGACAACATAATTTAATAATGAACTAAAAAAGTGTCAATACAGAACGTAATGTTAAGTAATTTTTTTCAATTTTTCAATTCAATTTTTTTTTTTAATTTGGTGATTCAATGTGAAAAAAATTGATTAATATTAAACAATAAATCTTTAATAAGTATATGACATACCTCAAGTAACGGAAATAAGTCCTTATCTTCATCTTTTAACACATTCCACTTAGTAATTAGTGGTGGCATCAATAAATTGATATATTCTGGCTTGTTCAGATGATGCCCCACAGAGTCTGCTAATGTTCCGATGGCGTCGTATAGTATAAGTAAGTTTTTGTGTTGATATCTACTGAACGCGTACACCAGCGTCTGCAATATGTGACCTAAGTATGGCACAAGCTCAGTGCAGGCCTCTTCTTCTAATGTGGCAAAGGCTGAACATGCAGCTTCTTGTACTCTTTTATTGTTATCTAATATTCGTTTTAAAAGCTGAAATTAATTGTCAACTTAGCATAGATAATAAATTGTCCTTAATATGATACAGCAATATGCTTTCATTTATTTAATTATTACCTAAAACTTTCATTTACTTTAACATTTCAAACCAATACTTTCATTTATAACTAACCTCAGTCATAACCGGCCGTAAATACAAATCGTGAGACTGCGACACAATCCAATGGGAATATCGCGATAGGGTCCAGCAGGTAATCGCTCGTACTAACGCTTTGCGTTCTCCGAGACAGCACACTAGGTAGGGCACTAGGTCGGGTAGGTGTGGCACCATACCGCCCATACAGCCGTCCGCTACCGCGCCTACCGCTAGGATACCGCTTTCCTAGAAGATAATGAGGAAATTAGGTCGTTAGTAACCTGTGAGATAAATGAACATAGAAATTATCAGATATGTATATGTAGTTCATTGTTTTTTTCATTTATAAAAGTAGTATTTTTTAATTTATAAAAGTAGTACGAGAACCATAATAAGTATTATATACATAAGGCCAGTCGTGGCGCAGGGGCACAGAGTGTGACTAAAAATTGACTGGTTGTGGGTTCGATCCCCACTCAAGGAGATTGAAATATTTACTTAAATTTATATTTCCATTTCTTCGCCCTGGTGTCGAGGCAAAGCGCGGCGTTGAGTTCTGCCACTCAACACACAATGCCTCCAATAAGGCAGAATGTGAAGAACGGAGTGTCTTAACATTACGTTCCCTCTGCCTACACTGCTGTGTGCGGGATACAACGTGAAGCTGATTTGATTTATTTACAAATGTTAAAGGTTTTATGCTCACAAGGTTACAATAGCTTACATGCACTCAGTCTAATAATAGATGTGGCGTTGAGTTTGGCTACCAATTTTGCATTATTTGAAACATAAGCAACAAATGAAAAAAAAATTATGTCTGCCTATCCCATGAAAATAGTGAAATGAGTGAAGGAAAAAAATATTTTTATTAATGTAATTTTCTCATGATTATTATAGTTAACAAATTCCATACAAGTTATGAGTTTACGTTAAAATGAATATGGAACGTAACTGAATACTAAATACCTTTATAACCCAATCCTCATGGAATAGCGTCTCCTTGAGTATAGGGAACAGCACAGGCAGCAGATCAGCGCCGAACACGTTGGCCAGGACGTCGAGGGCCGCCGCGCTGCACTTGCGCAAGTTCCAGTCCGACATGGAGCCGTCGTCGTCGGCGCCGCCCTCCTCCTCGTCGTCCGACTCGCCGCCGCCCGACATGTTGCTGTCTCCGCCGCCGGCTACATAGGAAAATAATCAAAAATAAAATTAAATCCTAAGATCAAGTCTGCCCTTTTGTTTCTGTGTTTTCCTTTATCTTAATGTTACGTGACTAATGGAATTTCATCGGTGACAGTATGGATGTTAGAGAAATATGTACTCCGTTTTATATGTTTATTAGTTAATAAACGTAGGTATATCTAAAAATTATTGATCTATAATTCGAGATTTTAGCTAATAATAGAGAAAGTGGCGCAATGACGCAGCGTTTGACTGTAAACATAACGTTTGTTGATTGGAGTCCCAATCCGAGAGGAATTATTTTCATATCCCTGATAAGAAAGTACGCAATGTACAGAATTAGAGTGAAAGGAGAAGAAAATATCCAGTGTCTACAGTGGGTTCTCTCTGTTTAACCTGCTATGCGAAAGAAGTATCCTTATACTTTCTTGATTCTTTAGATGAACTAAACAAAGAACTAGATGTTAATTATATATTTTTGTAAACATCCTATAGACCGTATGTATTCCATACTTTATTTAAGAAAATATCAGAAAATAAGTTTTTCTTTCACAAAAAATCCTTACGACTGGCCTCAAATTCTACAGTAACAGTAATAATCTACTGTGCGTTCAAGTTCAGTTCAAGTTATATTTGTAGTTCGTATAAACGGTAATTGACAGTTTGTCCACACAAAAACTTCAGAATTAACAAAACAAAAAAAAACGAATATTCGTAAGTATTAGAGCAATTAACTAAAGATTTTTCTTTGCCAACCTATGAAATATAGATAGTCTAGATATTAATATATCTTACGTAAAATTTATTTATCAATTAAGTGTTTATTTATTTTAATAGAAAGAGGTCAATGAAAATATAATTTCTGAATCGTTACAATCGTTGACGTAAGAACTAAAGAGCAGCGAAATAAATTTTCCACTAAATGTATTTTTCCGCTAAGGCGAAAGAAATTCAGTACAGTTACAAAGTCAACCTCGGACTCCTCTGTATTTAAGTTATAAGTTTACTAAATATAAAAATTGATTTAATACACACACGTTTTAACCTATCAGGATATGTAAAAATATAAACCTTAAAGATATTAAAATTTAACTGTTATTTAGTGTTATGTTTCTTTGTTGTATTTTAAAACTACTTACACCCAGATATCTAAAAATAATTATACACGATGTGTATATTAAAAGTTATTAAACAAGGTTGTTTCTTTAATGCGTATATTATATAGGTAATTTTCAAAGGTCTTCATCATCTTTGAATACTATAAGGCTTATCTATAAATAAAATTAATTTTGATAAAAACATGTAATCTTATGTTAACGAAGTTACAAAGCGCGGAATATTATCAACGATAACCTACAGTTAACTAACATAACTGTTTTATTATCCATTTAGTATTTTTTGAGACAAAAAATACTATTATAATAATAGAATAGAAACGTAAAAGTGTTTAGAGTTTTTGCAAATAAACGATTTGTATATAGAAAATTATTGATTTTATTGAAGCGTAATGTCACGTTTAATTCCAAGTCACGTTTTGGGTAAGGTCAAATTCATAAGCGTTTGTGTAGATTATAGATAATAAGATTGCGAAGCTAGACATAACATATTTATGAGTTTTTTGTCTAAAAATGTTAATATGTCAATGAACTTATAACTAAGAATTTTATCTTGTCTTAGTCTCACACACCCACTAAGGCGATAATATTGAAGCAGTCACTGGCACTTGTCCTTTTATCATTTATTTAGCAATAATCAAGGCTTCAACAAAAAAAGGAACATTATAATTAAAATAATAATTATACTTTGTTATATTTTGTTTTTTGAACAAAATTCACTGTCCGAAAAATATGATTCAGATTTCAAACACGAGTATAAAAAAATCCTATAAGTTAAACTTTGACATATTAGTAACATCTTATAAATGCAATTTATATTAATCACTAAGAAATGATTCATATAAATTTTAATACCAATTAAAGTTAATATATAACATAAATTAAATTAATTAATTGAAAAGAAAGTAACTTCAAGTTATTATTGTATTATTGATTTTTTTTAACAACAATTTAATTAAGAGTACAGTATCTTTACTAATATAATAAAACAGAAGAATTTGTTTATTTATTTAAAGTTTAAACGCTATGATCTCTGGATCTGCTCATCAACATCAAGGAAATTTTATCAGGATAAGCCTTGGTTTTTATTGCATGTAATTTGGACACATACTTTCGAGGAAATTTAAATAATTCATCGATCTGTTTACGGTTGTAAGACCTTGCCGCCGTTGACAACCTCTTATGCAGCCAAGTAGTACTTGCACTTTTTTAGAATTTGGAACAAATTGTTCGTGATTGAATGTATCAATCTGTTGGCAAATGCAGCATAATATAAGCAAATGGGCCGCCAGTATAATTACATTCCATTTTCTATCTACCACAACTTCGACTGCATAGACCATATGATCCTTTTTCTACCATTTATATTTCAATATACCGTAGTTTCAAATACATAATCCTGTTTTTTTTTTTATAGAAAAGACACAGCAAACGAGCGTGCGGGTCACCTGATGGTAAGTGATCAGCGCCGCGCACGACCCCGTGTGACACCAGAGGAGCTACAGGTGCGTTGCCGGCCTTTCGTATCGTAAGTGTCATATTTAGTATCGTTAGTGTTTTATATATTTAAATGTATAAACGTGTCATGGCCCTCAAGTTAGCATTTCTGAACTTTTGTGATCAAAGGAATCATAAAATAGATTTAATGATTTTTGATTGTGGTAACTTCAAGGCGGCCACGGCTCGTCGATCGTAGTGTATACAATAATTTGTTAACCGCTCACCATTATGTTTAACAGTGTGCGAGCGTGGCTTATGAAACCGCGGTCGTATGTCCGACTCGCGATCCGGTTCAGCATCATCTGCATCATCATCCCTGTCCCCTCGTAAGAGGATCACGTCCATGTCAGAATAGCGCATGCCCCGCACTAACACCGGTAACAGTGCTGGTAGACGAGGTCCTAGCACCTGTATGTTAAAGATTATTTATAGATTTTTTTAATAAGTGGCTTATTCATGTTACTAGCACAACTTAAATGATCCTGATCCTTCATTATTTATATTTAAAATCGAACAATCCTAGGAACAGAGTATAAGAAAAGATTAGAAAACAGATTTATTATTGTATTTTGTTTTATTTGCACAGTTAAGTTATTATATAAAAAATCAGCTCGACAGTTGACATTAGAGCATATAAAGCAAAGGTTTTGTATTCTAAGGTAGGAACTTAGAATGAATCTGTCAGACATATTAGGTTCTGATAAGCATGAAACATGTGAAGATAAAGCTGAAGAAGTCTAGACCTGAAAGACTTGTCGTTCATGCTAACATAGACTCAAAAGAAAGTCTGAAGACATGCTAACATAGACTCAAAA